>JAEAOA010002354.1:2240000-2445000 GCA_016746295.1 Potamilus streckersoni | reverse complement strand
GCAGACGTATGAATAAGAACGCACACAATAAGGATAGGTATAAAATTTTTAATAAGTAGGAAACTACGTCTGACCTCTAAATTCAAAATCAAATGAAATATTTAAATAAATTTCGTGGGGATGAATATATTATAAGCATCCATGAATGGATTAAAAGTAAGAATGGAGGAAGGGGAATGTGTTATATTAAGAATGGGATGCACATAATAAAAATAGGAAAACTGAATGATTTTGAATTTGATATAATTTGGCTGTCCTTACAAGAATACAATATATAGCAACGTACACATGCACCAAAGACATAGCAAACACAGGACATAGGGAACCCCTAGCCAAGGTTAAACTACATATAAAAATGGAATGACTCCGACAAGGGAGATAAAGCATTATTGGAGAAATGAACCTAGAGAAAACACTAGAGAGCAAAATGCCCCCCCCCCATTTAATTGAATGGAAAATTAATTTTGTTTGAATTTAAAAAAAATATAAACATAGCTACACATCAGGGGGAAAACAAAAAAACCAAAACATTGTTTTGGTAAAGTGGGGGGGGGCATCTGTCTTGTGTCCCTTTCCCCCAAAAATATTAAAACTCTGTTCTACAAGGACCAATACAGGTGTTAATTTCAATTTTTCTTCGCCTGCTTTTAAAAGTATTCAGCGTGGTGTACTATAAGGATCGGCAAGGCATTTTTGTTAGACTGTCGGCAGCATCAGCATACTTGTGCAAAGTTTTGTATACTTTCTCCGATAATATTAATATTTTTCATGGCAAGTGAAAATTAGTTTTAATTGTTTGGTGTAATCTGATTTATTTTGTTATCATTTGAAATATAACGCACATAAATAATCACCCCAGAGAGAGAGAGAGAGAGAGAGAGAGAGAGAGAGAGAGAGAGAGAGAGAGAGAGAGAGAGAGAGAGAGAGAGAACTTTGCATTCTATTTTAGATATAGTCACTTGTGTGTTTGAAAAGTGATGTATTTAATTAATTAAATAATTGACGATATGTATGCATGTTTTATTTCTGCCAGTATTAAAACGTTTATAATACAGCACACAATGTAATACGGCATAGGCCTATATTTTTTCCCAGTAAAGAAGAGTAAAATTTAAAATCCCATGAATGGTTGAAGGAGATGTCTCAGTGAGCCGAAAAATTAGCTCAGACAGGTTTATTAAAGAACCAAAGACTAACAACATTAATATGAATTGGACATTCCTGACTTTTATTACATACGGGTAGAGAATATAATTAAAATCATTGTCTGGCGATATTTTTAATTATTATTGGCAACATTGTTGGCTGTTAAAACCTGCATATATCAACGTTAGTTTTTTTTTGGGGGGGGGGAGAAAGCCGCACATTTGATCTAAAATGCCCCGAAATGTATTTACGGTTACATAAACAAATTCTGGGTCCAGATTGAACAACCGTCGGAGCGGTGAATTGTTATATCTTAATCCGCTTATGCTGATGTTTATAGGTGCCGTAGATGGTGAGATACCCGCTTTTTTGTGGAGGACATTTCCGGCAGCAGAGCTCCGCCGGTCTAGGCATTAGCTCGTAATCTATCTTTCGAGGGACTTTCGGCCGCTGGCGGTAATTAATATATTTATATAGGCCGACTTTGGTACGGGTAGGGTAAGTGAAATGCCTCTACTTTTCACTCGGAATTAAATCCTTCAGAACACGGAGAGAGAGAGAGAGAGAGAGAGAGAGAGAGAGAGAGAGAGAGAGAGAGAGAGAGAGAGAGAGAGAGAGAGAGAGAGAGAGAGAGAGAGAGAGAGCATTTCTCCACTTGTTCACTGACTCAAAAGATGTTAGCATATAAGCAAAAGGTTGATTTGGAAAGTTAATATTTTTCATTCATCATGTTTTTGTTCCCACTGTTTATCTTTATTGGTAAGCTAATACAGCATGTAGTGTGCATGTGTGTGTATATTTTCATTTGAATTTGAAGAATGTGCCAGATATTATGATATTATTTTTTAAATACATGTATTTTAACTGAATTTAGAACTAAATGAGAAGAGGGATTGGGGATGTTGATGCAGGTTTTTATGTACTATGCTATAACAAGGGTGTTGAAATCACCTATTGAACTTTATATTAGATTACCACCTTATTGGGATCAAGTCCAAGATAAAGGAGCAACGTGGCAGGTGACATAATAATAATGAGTCGTTCTTCCCGGACGAAAGAAATTAGCCGGTTCCTACTCTGAGGAAATATTCCTAACAGCAACAATGCCGCAGTTTTGGGTCCATTATTAATAATGAGTTGTTATTTTTGTAAATCTATTTCAGATTAAGTAGACGAAAGGTACTCATTGAGAACTAATTAACAGCTCTAGCAGTCGAGGAGGGCACTCCTACTCCAGACCAATAATCAATTAGTGATCGAAGGAGTTATGAACCAATAGCAGTGACACTTATATAAAACAGGGAATGTAAGCGGGATTTTAATTGCACCTGAACATTCGAACAGATAGAAGTTGGAACAAAACAGCGTTTATTTTTGTGGGCCGTCTTAGAAATAACCTCACAATTGTCGTTGACGTGTGTGTTTGGTCAGTTTATATCTTTCATCTTTTGAGACAGTGAACCATTGTTTGGAGATCAACATGAATTTCAACAAAAAGGTTTGTCTGTTTGTCTGTTTCTGTCTTTCTTTCTCTCTCCTTTTATTGCCAACTCAAATTCCAAATCATATTTTTTTATCAGTGTCTGTGCTACCATTATCAACTAATGGTGAAATCATAGTGTCCGTTGTAGTGTTCACTGGAAGCGGCATTATAAAGCATAAAAAATGTTTGTTTTTTTCATGAAAACATTGAAATTTGCGATCGTACACACGTGATGTCTCAAAACCGTGTGTACGTGTTACAGAAAGCTCAAACCGTACCGGGTGGAGTTGGCGTTTTAATAGCTGTACAATGATATTTCTCTCCTGTCTGAGGGTGCTTGGCAGGTCTGCCTGCGTGAAATATTATTTTGATATTTTAGGTAATGATATTTTGCAATCAGTAATTATCAGAATATAATCTGTATCTGAGGTTGCTTATTGATTATCTTATTCGTTGTTTGATTTTTTTTACAGTACTGACACAAGATTTGTTTTTCTAAACTTGGGATGCAATAGACAAAATACTCAGAATCCTATTAATCCGTAATAGTCTGTGTATTTTCGAAATCCTTGCTTACAAATTTTCAACGTGTACATATTTGTACGATTACAATCAGTTACTTTCAAGCAAAGATTTTACTTCTGATATTCTGACATTCAATACTAGTCAGCATTCGACAAATTCTATTATTTCTCAGTATCGTAAACATATGTAAAGTCTACGTATTGATTTATTTTTCTCCAGATGGATATGGCGACCGGCCAAATGACGCAGATCATATCTGTACTAGTAGAGGGAAGGGTTCATTATAAGAATGTGACGAAGAAAACAACTTGTGGTGACGTCATAAAATACTTGGTGAAATACAGCCAGCTAAATGAGAAAGATACAAATTTGTATTCCCTGTTCGCTTCAAACGAAATTACTGAACAGGAGCTTCCAGATAAAACAAAAATCATGAAAGTGGCAGATTTGATAGCTGACTCCAGCAGGATCCACTTCATTCTACGCAAGAAATCTCGATTTTTGCCTAAAGTCTGCATTGACAAACAAGGACGTATTTACCATAAATCATCGTCCAAAGAATGTAAAGATGGAAAAGTTGAACCCACTAGTTTCAGCGCATCTAAACAATAGAGATCTAACAACATATCGATATATGTTGGCATCGTGATATATTCCGCAATGATATATTTCAACAATATCTGTTGGCATCATTATATATTCTTCGAAGATATATTGCATTGATATCTGTATTGTGGTCGGAATATTCCAGTACATTCTGCATTGCGCATGTGTGAATACATCGATGTTGAAAGACAGTGAACTGATATATTATGAGATACATAAATTAAACTGAACATAAAGAAAAATATCAGACTTTTATGTCACTTCAGTGATAATGAATTCAGCGCGTATTATTATCTAATAGACAGTTATTCCTTTCATCAGAGCTTTCATTAAGTAAAAGAAATTAAATGTTAATTTATGCAGCTTACATTGGTAATATCTTTCAATCACTTTAGTTGTCGAATTATGTTTTTCAAAGAGATTATCCATTTATTCTAAGACTGCAATTTATTGTTCGAAACGTAAAACAGAAGCAATTACATCTTGTGAAAAAAATATCCATAGCATGAACATTTATATAAAATATTTCTTCAAAGGATAATCACGCTTGTTTTATTTTAACTTCTACGTACTGCACTGTGTTTTTGTTGCATTTCTCTACAAGATGTAGCTTTTAATGGAAATAACTGTAATGTTTAGAGGATACAGTTATTCCACTTCTTGCAAACGTGATAATTTGCTTATGATTTCACTTCCTCAGACTAATATTATAAGATGGATTATTGGAACTTGTCATGACAGACAAAGCAATATGTAACTTTTTTGAGTTCTCAGAAATAAGGAGAGACAGACAGAGAGACAGACATTGTGTGTGTATGTGTCCTGAGCCAAAATTTCTTGCGTTACATTATTCTGAAAAATGTAGGTAATCTGGAATCGTTACATTGACTCATAATTAACATAAAATATTCAAATATGTTGCGCTTGTCAAATTATTAATTACCATCTTTGAACACACACACACACAGACATACACACAGAGCGCATAAAGAGACAGAGTGTGTGTGTCAAATTATTAATTGCCATCTTTGAACACACACACACACACACACACACACACACACACACACACACACACAGAGCTCATAAAGAATTAGTGAAATAAGACCGAAATGACATCGTATACTTTCCTTCTGTTTTTGATCCTTAAATCACGTTTGACCCTAAGGTAACGAAAATCTCTTGGTTTTATATCCTCGGCAAACCCGAAACAAAACCTGACTAAATTTTGCGCATATCTTTATACTCCTAAAATATCATAGATTTCAATCGCCACTCTTGTATTATTTCATGTTGCTTCTGATAATTTCTCGCATTTTGTAGGAACAACTTTTCGTAATTTTTAAAGAAACTTTATAGCCATATATTATGGCACTGTTTTTCAAAAATAAATTTGGTACGAATTATACTTGCCTAATGAGTTTACACGTGCCAGTTTTCCTAGATTTTCACTTTTGAGTAAATTTATTCTGACTATTACCTCCATTACGATACCAGGACAATTTCACCAAGTTAACAACTTGTCTGCAACTATGCAATTGCGTGTTTTGTCATTTTACATGGTCGACATTTAGTTTTCATCACCTCGCAACCTATGGTCCTCGCCATTTATTTGACTTTGCAGACACAAATCTGACAGTTAATTGCTTGCTAAAGCACTACTCCATACACGCCCTTCAAAGTTTAATGACGTCATTTATTTTGCCTTTTTTAACCTGTTCGTAATGTAATAAAATTAAGGAGATACGCATTTAGTTTAAGTAATTTGTAGGTTTGTGTGATTACATGTTTGATTATAGGAATTCAGTGCAATGGGAAATATCCCTTAGCACGAAAAAATTTGTCCATTATTAGGAACAAACGTCACGGAGAAAAAGTGTTAATGAATTTCCAAGTTGCCATGGTCAATGAGTAGCGAACTCAGACCCAATCCGCAGGACTGTCCCTGTCTTGATGTAGCTCTTTAATAAACCTAGTGGTGTATATCGGTGTTGTGACTGCAGCGGCAGTATTTATGGTAGGAAACCGGTAAATTAAACAAGGGAATAAATTAAAAAAAAAGGATACAGAAGATACCGTTTATGTCGCCATAGTGGGAAATGTGAGGTAGGTTTACTGGTGTGATGTGGCTTTGAAACGGTAGATCGACTGGCCTCAGTGGGGCAGTTAAAATAGCCGCCTCCACGTGTTAGGGATAGTTGTACAGTTTCTAAGGTGTGAACTACTAGCAGAAAGGAGAGTTAATGTAAAGAAACTATGCGGATGTGCGGTTGATGGTTAATTGGCAAGTTGTAAATAATGTGGTCTTGCATTGATTATTGAAAAATTTATGTATAGAATGGAAACATCGGGCTTTCCAACTTACAACTGAATCTGTATAGAAGTCTTTGTAAATATGGAGTAAACTTATGACTTCTAGCGGGATTTGAGCCAGGGTTTTGACACCGCTCGGTCAAGCAAAAGACCCCTGGCTTATAACAGTATTTATGCAAATTAATTGGCGAAATCGTAAACCTGTTTTCCTTGATTTTATTTACAATATTCTTTTCAAAGCCGATTTGAATCTGTATACGTATGTCATCAAAATATCAAATTGGTTTGATAATGATTGAAATATTATTGTCTTACAACATTTATTACTATACTTGTAAAGTCTTGATAATGTTTTAACGTAATAATTTCATCCTACCACAATGTATATCCTAGATTATAAATTGTATAATTTGTAGGCCGTATGAAGTTTGCCGTCAATGTTCGACAGGTAGGAGTTCTATTTATTTTAGAAAAATAATATATACATAATATTTAAAGCGGGCTCCAAATTTGACATATCCTTTCCATTATAAAAGCACATTTGTTTAAGTGTTATTTATTTCATCTTCAATATTTTCTCCAACTTCAACGGTGCGTCTTGTTTGTCTGATACAAAATACTTTCAATATTATCCCCTTTTGAAGACACAAATAAAAACCAAGTAATGATTTTTGAAGGAAAGTATGCCTCTGAAAATTTTACTGCAGCAATCAGCTTAATTTCTTATTCAACGGTTGGCTTTTATACTGAATCAACGCTATCACCAACCAATCTTGGTAACGTTCAGTTTTGACGGCAATGAGCTATTTTGAATATTGTGCTGTGGCAAAGCAAGCTAAAAGAATCAATATGTGCCTTATGCATGAATAAAGTTCACTAGTACTATAACAAGTTAGCATACTTTTTATTTTCAGATATTCGACTCCGTAGTGCGTAAATACGTAAGCCATGTCAACTGTTCATTTGCAGTCCAAGTTAAACATTAGATCGCCAATGCTAGTTTAACTGTGACTGGCAGTCACCAAACACGCCTACACCATTTTCAAGCCATACATACATACATACATACATACATACATACATACATACATACATACATACATACATACATACATACATACATACATACATACATACATACATACATACATACATACACACACATCCATCCATCCATCCATCCATCCATCCATCCATCCATCCATCCATCCATCCATACATACATACATACATACATACATACATACATACATACATACATACATACATTAGTGGGGCCACGAGTGGCCGAGTGGTCTAAAGCGCTGTCCGTTACGGATCACTGCCATCTCACCTCTGTCGGCGTGGGTTCGAGTCTAGGATTCGGCGAATGTGGATAGGTGAGAACGCTTGCGAGTAGCTTCTCGTGGGTCGGTGGTTCTTTCCGGTGATTTCCCGGTTTCTTCTTCCACCATTAATACTGGCCGCCATGAATAGCCTATCTTATGCTGAAAAATGGCGTTAAGCACAACAACAACAACAACAAAAATTAGTCCCTTCTCTTTTCTACCGTTCAAGTTAACAAACATTGTCCTATTTCTTTGGTAATCATTTAGTCCCGTCTAACGTTCCTAGGTTAATCCTCTTCAACCAACTAGAAATTTTGGGATGAATGGGGAAGAATGCCGATAAAACAGCGTCGATTGATTAGGATTCTACGGAGGGGGGGGGAATGAAGAACTCGTAAACTATAAACAAATAACAATTAAGATCAAAAAAGCACAAAAATTCTGGGCACCTATGCCAATTAGTTTAATGGAAAGAGTACAAGTATCTAAAACGTATTTATACTCAAATATAATTTATGTCCTAAAAAAATCCTTTGATATCAATAATCAACGTTTAGAAAAATTGGATAATAAGATAATAAACTATATATGGGCTTATAAAACACATTATATACAGAAATAGACTATGTATAGGGCCATGGAAAAAGGAGGTTTAAACCTACCATGTCCAATTCTAATTTAAACGGCTAACATTATAGAACTTATTAAAAACATTAAATCCAAAACTGTAAAACCTTGGGAAGATTTATATTTATATATGTTTGGGTACACTTTAAAAAATAAAAATGAAATATATAGGAATAATGCCATCAGCAAAATAATTGAAGTACCACAAAAATTACAATATATAAAAGATATATATTACTATAAATATAAGAAATTGAAATTGTATGGGAGGAAAAAATAACACCTATAAAACTATAAGAGACCATTTTTATAAAAATAAAAGATGCAAAATTGAGAATGAAGTGTGGGGCGTAAACTGGCTAATATTTGGAAACTGTGGGCAAAAAGAAAATCACTTAAAATACAAAGCATAATTTTTAAATTCTTACATAACGCATGGTTGACTGGGGATGTAGCTACAAGAAAAAAGTTAATAAAAATGATACCAAAATGTCCCTTGTGGAAAAAAGCGGAATACACAAGGAAACATTATTTAATAAACTGTGAAATGATAAAAACTGAGAGAGAAGGAATAATTAATATCTTCAAGCAATAAGGATTATATAAAGCAGAAAAGATATTATATTTAGATAATAATTGTAATCAAACCGAATATATGCAAGTAAGAAGTTTTATTATAAATACAATGAATAGATGTGGCTCAATTTTAAGGGTAAGAAAGTAATTCTCAATCCGCTCTAATCTACAGCGTTTTTTTTTTCTTCCCCCTTTTGCGGGTAACTCAACGCATGGAGGAAGTAAGAGACAAAGACGACGTAGGGCACATGGCGATCCTGAAGTGAGCAGGCCTACGTAAGAGCCTCAGGAAACACCATGTGTGGTTTTACTCCGATCTCTTTTACGGCCTTTTTATTAGTATTTTCGAAAAAATGTGGGGAGGTAGGGTCCGAATTTAACAACTTTGAGACCCTGGCTCCTTAACAACAAAATTTTTAATACAAATAGGCAGATGTATGAATAAGAACGCACACAATAAGGATAGATCTAAAAATTTTAATAAGTAGGAAACTACGTCTGACCTCTAAATTCAAAATCAAATAAAATATTTAAATAAATTTCATGGGGATGAATATATTATAGGCATCCATGAATCGATTAAAAGTAAGAATGGAAGAAAGGCAGTGTGTAATAGTAAGAATGGAATGCATATAATAAAAATAGGAAAACTGAATGATTTTGAATTTGCTATAATTTGGCTGTCCTTACAAGAATACAATATAAAGCAACGTACACATGCACCAAACACATAGCAAACACAGGACATAGGGAACCCCTAGCCAGGATTAAACTACATATAAAAATGGAATGACTCCGACAAGGGAGATAAAGCATTATTGGAGAAATGGACCTAGAGAAAACACTAGAGAGCAAAATGCCCCCCCCCCATTTAATTGAATGGAAAATTAATTTTGTTTGAATTTAAAAAATATAAACATAGCTACACATCAGGGGGAAAACAAAAAAAACAAATCATTGTTTTGGTAAAGTGGGGAGGGGCATCTGTCTGGTGTCCCTCCCCCCCAAAAATATTAAAACTCTGTTGTACAAGGACCAATACAGGTGTTAATTTCAATTTTTCTTCGCCTGCTTTTAAAGGTATTCAGCGTGGTGTACTATACGGATCGGCAAGGCATTTTTGTTAGACTGTCGGCAGCATTAGCATACTTGTGCAAAGTTTTGTATACTTTCTCCGATAATATTAATATTTTTCATGGCAAGTGAAAATTTGTTTTAATTGTTTGGTGTAATCTGTTTTATTTTGTTATCATTTTAAATATAACGCACATATATAATCGCCCCCACCCGGAGAGAGAGAGAGAGAGAGAGAGAGAGAGAGAGAGAGAGAGAGAGAGAGAGAGAGAGAGAGAGAGAGAGAGAGAGAGAGAGAACTTTGCATTCTATTTTAGATATAGTCACTTGTGTGTTTTAAAAGTGATGTATTTAATTACTTAAATAATTGACGATATGTATGCATGTTTTATTTCTGCCAGTATTAAAACGTTTATAATACAGCACACAATGTAATACGGCATAGGCCTATATTTTTTTCCCAGAAAAGTAGAGTAAAATTTAAAATCCCATGAATGGTTGAAGGAGATGTCTCAGTGAGCCGAAAAATTAGCTCAGACAGGTTTATTAAAGAACCAAAGACTAACAACATCAATATGAATTGGACATTCCTGACTTTTATTACATACGGGTAGAGAAGATAATTAAAATCATTGTCTGGCGATATTTTTAATTATTATTGGCAACGTTTTTGGCTGTTCATACCTGCATATACCAACGTTAGTTTTTTTTGGGGGGGGGCGAGGAGAAAGCCGCACATTTGATCTAAAATGCCACGAAATGTATTTACGGTTACCTAAACAAATTCTGGGTCCAGATTGAACAACCCATGGAGCGGTGAATTGTTATATCTGAATCCGCTTATGCAGAGGTTTATAATTGCCGTAGATGGGGAGATATCCGCTTTTTTGTGGCGGACATTTCAGGCAGCAGAGCTCCGCCGGTCGAGGCGTTATCTCGTAACCTATCTTTCGAGGGACTTTCGGCCGCTGGCTGTAGTTAATATATTTATATAGGCCGACTTTGGTAGGGGTAGGGTAAGTGAAATGCCTCTACTTTTCACTCGGAATTAAATCCTTCAGAACACGGAGAGAGAGAGAGAGAGAGAGAGAGAGAGAGAGAGAGAGAGAGAGAGAGAGAGAGAGAGAGAGAGAGAGAGAGAGAGAGAGAGAGAGAGAGAGCGCATTTCTCAACTTGTTCACTGACTCAAAAGATGTTAGCATATAAGTAAAAGGTTGATTTGGAAAGTTAATATTTTTCATTCATCATGTTTTTGTTCCCACTGTTTATCTTTATTGGTAAGCTAATACAGCATGTAGTGTGCATGTGTGTGTATATTTTCAGTTTGAATTTGAAGAAAGTGTCAGATATTATGATATTATATTTTAAATACATGTATTTCAACTGAATTTAGAACTAAATGAGAAGAGGGATATGGGGATGTTGACGCAGGATTTTATGTACCATGCTATAACAAAGGTATTAAAATCACCTATTGTACTTTAAATTAGATTACCACCTTATTTCGATCAAGTCAAAGATAAAAGAGCGACGTGGCAGGTGACATAATAATAATGAGTCGTTCTTCCCGGACGAAAGAAATTAGCCGGTTCCTACTCCAAGGAAATAACAACAATACCGCAGTTTTGGGTCAATTATTAATGAGTTTTCTTTGTAAATCTAATCCCGATTCAGTAGACCACCTGTTCCTATTGAGAACTAATTGACCGCTCGAGCAGTCCAAGCCAGCACTCCTACTCCGGACCGCCAATCAATTATTGATCAAAGGAGTCATCAACCAATAGCAGCGACACTTATCTAAAACAGGGAAAGTAAGCGGGACATTCTTTCCACCCGAACATTCGAACAGATAGAAGTTGGAACAAAACAGCGTTTATTTTTGTGGTCCGTAACCTCACAGTTGTCGTTGATGTGTGCGTTTGGTCAGTTTATATCTTTCATCTTTTGAGACCGTGAACCATTGACTTGGAGATCAACATGAATTTCAACAAAAAGGTTTGTCTGTTTGTCTGTTTCCGTCTTTCTTTCTCTCTCCTTTTATGGCCAACTCACATTCCAAATTATATTTTTAGGAGTCTCTGTGCTACCATTATCAACTAATGGTGAAATCATAGTGTCCGTTGTAGTGTTCACTGGAAGCGACATTATAAAGCATAAAATGTTTTTTTTTTCATGAAAACCTTGGAATTCACGTCTTACTGACCGCCTTTTATTTGCGATCGTACACACGTGATATCTCAAAACCGTGCGTATGTGTTACAGAAAGCTCAAACCGTACCGTGTGGAGTTGGCGTTTTAATAGCTGTACAATGCTATTTCTCTCCTGTCTGAGGGTGCTTGGCAGGTCTGCCTGCGTGAAATATTATTTTGATATTTTATGTAATGATATTTTGCAATCAGTAATTATCAGAATATAATCTGTATCTGAGGTTGCTTATTGATTATCTTATTCGTTGTTTGATATTTTACAGTACTGACACAAGATTTGTTTTTCTAAACTTGGGATGCAATAGACAAAATACTCATAATCCTATTAATCCGCAATAGTCTGTGTATTTTCGAAATCCTTGCTTACAAATTTTCAACGTGTACATATTTGTACGATTACAATCAGTTACTTTCAAGCAAAGATTTTACTTCTGATATTCTGACATTCAATACTAGTCAGCATTCGACAAATTCTATTATTTCTCAGTATCTTAAACATATGTAAAGTCTACGTATTGATTTATTTTTCTCCAGATGGATATGGCGCCCGGCCAAATGACGCAGACCATATCTGTACTAGTAGAGGGAAGGGTTCATTATAAGAATGTGACGAAGAAAACAACTTGTGGTGACGTCATAAAATACTTGGTGAAATACAGCCAGCTAAATGAGAAAGATACAAATTTGTATTCCCTGTTCGCTTCAAACGAAATTACTGAACAGGAGCTTCCAGATAAAACAAAAATCATGAAAGTGGCAGATTTGATAGCTGACTCCAGCAGGATCCACTTCATTCTACGCAAGAAATCTCGATTTTTGCCTAAAGTCTGCATTGACAAACAAGGACGTATTTACCATAAATCATCGTCCAAAGAATGTAAAGATGGACAAGTTGAACCCACTAGTTTCAGCGCATCTAAACAATAGAGATCTATCAAGATATCGATATATGTTGGCATCGTGATATATTCCGCAATGATATATTTCAACAATATCTGTTGGCATCATTATATATTCTTCGAAGATATATTGCATTGATATCTGTATTGTGGTCGGAATATTCCAGTACATACTGCATTGCGCATGTGTGAATACATCGATGTTGAAAGACAGTGAACTGATATATTATGAGATACATAAATTAAACTGAACATAAAGAAAAATATCAGACTTTTATGTCACTTCAGTGATAATGAATTCAGCGCGTATTATTATCTAATAGACAGTTATTCCTTTCATCAGAGCCTTCATTAAGTAAAAGAAATTAAATGTTAATTTATGCTGCTTACATTGGTAATATCTTTCAATCACTTTAGTTGTCGAATTATGTTTTTCAAAGAGATTATCCATTTATTCTAAGACTGCAATTTATTGTTCGAAACGTAAAACAGAAGCAATTACATCTTGTGAAAAAAATATCCACAGCATGAACATTTATATAAAATATTTCTTGAAAGGATAATCCCGCTTGTTTTATTTTAACTTCTACGTACTGCAGTGTTTTTGTTGCATTTCTCTACAAGATGTAGCTTTTAATGGAAATAACTGTAATGTTTAGAGGATACAGTTGTTCCACTTCTTGCAAGCGTGATAATTTGCTTATGATTTCACTTCCGCAGACTAATATTATAAGATGGATTATTGGAACTTGTCATGACAGACAAAGCAATATGTAACTTTTTTGAGTTCTTCTTAGATATAAGGAGAGACAGACAGAGAGACAGACATTGAGTGTGTGTTTGTGTGTGTGTGTGTGTGTGTGTCCTGAGCCAAAATTTCTTGCGTTACATTATTCTGAAAAATGTAGGTAATCTGGAATCGTTACATTGACTCATAACTAACATAAAATATTCAAATATGTTGCGCTTGTCAAATTATTAATTACCATCTTTGAACACACAGACACACACAGAGCGCATAAAGAGAGAGACAGTGTGTGTGTGTGTGTGTGTCAAATTATTAATTACCATCTTTGAACACACACACACACACACACACAGAGCTCATAAAGAATTAGTGAAATATGACCGAAATGACATCGTATACTTTCCTTCTGATTTTGATCCTTAAATCACGTTTGACCGTAAGGTAACGAAAATCTCTTGGTTTTATATCCTCGGCAAACCCGAAACAAAACCTGACTAAGTTTTGCGCATATATTATACTACTAAAATATCATAGATTTCAATCGCCACTCTTGTATTATTTCATGTTGCTTCTGATAATTTCTCGCATTTTGTAGGAAAAACTTTTCGTATTTTTTAAAGAAACTTTATAGCCATATATTATCGCACTTTTTCAAAATAAATTTGGTACGAATTATACTTGCCTAATGAGTTTACACGTGCCAGTGTTCCTAGGTTTTCACTGTTGAGTAAATTTATTCTGAGTATTTCCTCCATTATGATGCCAGGTTAATTTCACCAAGTTAACTCACTGTTTGCAACTATGCAATTGCGTGTTTTGACATTTTATCTGGTCGACATTTAGTTTTCATCCCATCGCAACCTATGGTCCACGCCATTTATTTGACTTTGCAGACACAAATCTGACAGTTAATTGCTTGCTAAAGCACTGTTCCATACACGCCATTCAAAGTTTAATGACGTCATATATTTTCTCTTTTTTTAACCTGTTCGTAATGTAATAAAATTAAGGAGATGCGCATTTAGTTTTTTTAGTAATTTGTAGGTTTGTGTGATTACATGTTTGATTATAGGAATTCAGTGCAATGGGAAATATCCCTTAGCACGAAATAATTAGTCCATTATTAGGAGCAAACGTCACGGAGAAAAAGTGTTAATGAATTTCTAAGGCGCCATGGTCAATGAGTAGCGATCTCAGACCCAATCCTCAGGACTGTCCCTGTCTTGATGTAGCTCTTTAATAAACCTAGTGGTGTATATCGGTGTTGTGACTGCAGCGGCAGTATTTATGGTAGGAAACCGGTAAATTAAACAAGGGAATAAATAAAAAAAAAAAGGATACAGAAGATACCGTTTATGTCGCCATAGTGGAAAATGTGTGGTAGGTTTACTGGTGTGATGTGGCTTTGAAACGGTAGATCGACTGGCCTCAGTGGGGCAGTTAAAATAGCCGCCTCTTCGTGATAGAAATAGGTGTAAGGTTTCTAAGGTGTGAACTACTAGCAGAAATGAGAGTTAATGTAAATAAACTATGCGGATGTGCGGTTGATGGTTAATTGGCAAGTTGTAAATAATGTGGTCTTGCATTGATTGTTGTAAAATTTATGTATAGAATGGAAACATCGGACTTTCCAACTTACAACTGAATCTGTATAGAAGTCTTTGTAAATATTGGGTAAACTTATGACTTCTAGCGGGATTTGAGCCAGGGTTGTGACACAGCTCGGTCAAGCAAAAGACCTCTGGCTTATAACAGTAATTATGCATATTAATTGGCGAAATCGTAAACCTGTTTTCCTTGATTTTATTTACAATGTTCTTTTCAAAGCCGATTTGAATCTGTATATATATATCTCATCAAAATATCAAATTTGTTTGATAATGATTGAAATGTTATTGTCGTATAACATTTATTACAATACCAGGTAAAGTCTTGATAATGTTTTAACGTACTAATTTTATCCTACCACAAAACATATCCCAGAGTATAATTTGTATAATGTGTAGGTTGTATGAAGATTGCCGTCAATGTTCGACAGTTAGGAGTTCTATTTATTTTAGTAAAATAATATATACATAATATTTAAAGCGGGATCCAAATTTGACATATCCTTTCCATTATAAAAGCACATACATTATTTTAAGGGTTATTTATTTCATCTTCAATATTTTCTCCAACTTCAACGGTGCGTCTTGCTTGTCTGATAAAAAATACTTTCAATATTATCCCCTTTTGGAGCCTTTTCGTTATCACCTAAAAGCACTTCCTGGTTCAAATTTGACTAAAATAATCTATTATACGCTGTCATCTTCATAGCGATCACAAATATAGAGCAACAAAGTACAATTTAGACAAATACAGTTGTTGGTTTGATAAACGAAATTAATGAAATCAAAACATTTCGAGCCTAAATACATTAATGTTTAGCAAATAATTAAATGGTTGTACACGGAGTCATCTTAATACCACCAACGTATTGCCGCGTCAATAACTTTATAAAATGACGGTATAAAAAAGACCAATTCTATTGGATAAATACCATTATATTGGGGACATACCATTATATTGGGATTGACGATTTGTCAAGGATTTTATTGAGATAATCTGGCAAGCACGTCAAAATTAACTATATTTGTCAGAAAGTTTGCTTTTCATAATTCAACGGGCAAAGTTAGATTTATATCCTGACATTTGTTGTTGTGAAAGTGGAATATGGAGTATTCTGTGATTTAAAAACTAACTTTGTTGGCCAATCCTCGACGTATGAAGGATTCAAGATGTGCAGTGACAAGCCGGAACTCACAGAATTCGCTACATTTGATTATTTCCAAGAAGAGGGGACAGGTACAGATCATAACAAATGACATGTTGATTTCAAATATGCAAAATATATTCCATTGTTTATTCACATCCTATCCGTTTGGACGGTGGTATATTTATCTAGGCATTTTCGAGACAAAACCATTATCAAGACGTAGACATTATACCTAAAAATGAAAAATATATTTCATTCAGGAAGGACTTCATAGTGAAGGAAAATAAATCACTGTGGAAATTCCTAAATATTTATTTTCAGGACAGAGCAGCCTCGTCTTAATTGCGCCGGAGTTCTTGCGAACGGAATAAAACAAACGTAAAAAACGAGATCTGAAAATATGGTGGGATCGCGATATAAAATACCAAAAATTTTTTATTGTTCTTGAAGTGCGTTTTAATTAGGAATAATTTATAGTCCACTGTGTTGCATGTTTTACCCTCCATCAGGGCATGTTTCAGCAAGGTCACACTGGACAGTTTATCAGGTGATTTTTCATGCGACATTGACTATTGCAGAAAATGAGAACAATTTTATATTGAAGACACAAATAAAAACCAACTAATGATTTTTGAAGGAAAGCATGCCTGTGAGAATTTGACTGCGGCAATCAGCTTAATTCCTTATTCAACTGTTGGCTTTATACTGAACCAACGCTATCATCAACTAATCTTTTTAACATTCAGTTTTGAAAGCGATGAGCTATTTTGAATATTTTCCTATGGCAAGGCAGCTAAAAGAATCAGTATGTGCCTTATGCATGAATAAAGTTCACTAGTACTATAACAAATTAGCATACTTTTTATCAACCCTAAACAATCTCGATTTTTAGGTGTTTGACTCCGTAGTGCGTAAATACGTAAGCCATGTCAGCTGTTCATTTGCAGTCCAAGTTACACATTAGATCTCCAATGCTAGTTTAACTGTGACCGGCAGTCACCAAACAAGCCTACACCATTTTCAAGCCAAACTAAAAGTAAATGTAAGCCACATTACAAATTTAGCTTCAGCGGGGATTTATAAATGCTAGGCTTATGATAATTAGATTCATTCCTTCTACCTAAAAAATTAGAGAGGTGCCAAATACAGAGCTATCAGGTAAGACCTAAGTGCAGTCTTACAGACGTAGGATCTAATGTCGCGTTATTCAAGCTAGTATCTCTCTTAAAGAAGAATCATTTTACTCAACAAAAAATTATAAAATTACACAGTCACACTCAGCGCAAATGCGGCCCTAAGCATAACGTTCAGTGGTGAATTCTGCCTACAGCAGGCATAGAAGTAGAAACACCTTGAAAAGTACGGTCGATCGCCAAGTTTTGGTGACCGGCCCGTTTCCATAACCTTTGCTTCACGCAAGCTTATTGTTTACCTGCAAGTTAGTGGACGTCGTCTGTTTATTGTGTGTTTAAAAATATTGAAACCCCGTTTTTGTTTAAGTTTGTTGTCGACTTTCTTTGATCAAAGGACTTCGGATTGCTTTGATAAAGTTTCATGTGTTATTTAAAGCGCTTATATAGGAGATCTTTGAATGGCCAAACGAATGTCCCTTGTTGTAGTGTTTCACGCCATTTTTCAGCACAAGATAGGCTATACATAGCGGCCAGTAATAATGGTGGAGGAAGAACCATGAAAAGCCCAGTGAAGAACCACCGACCCACGAGAAGCTACTGGCAGGCTTTCTCACTTACCCACGTTTCTTTAGTCTGGACTCGAACACAATCTTTGAATGGCCAAACGAATGTCCCTTGTTGTAGTGTTTCACGCCATTTTTCAGCACAAGATAGGCTATACATAGCGGCCAGTAATAATGGTGGAGGAAGAACCATGAAAAGCCCAGTGAAGAACCACCGACCCACGAGAAGCTACTGGCAGGCTTTCTCACTTACCCACGTTTCTTTAGTCTGGACTCGAACACACGCAGACCGAGGTGAGATGGCAGTGATCCGTAACGGTCAGCGCTTTAGAACAATAGGCCACCTGGGACCCCAAACGAATGCCCGTCCGTTATTGGCTAGGCAATATCTATTAATTTTAAAATAATGACGGAGACATAATTTTAATTTTATTTTCTTAGTATATATATATATATATATATATATATATATATATATATATATATATATATATATATATATATATATATATATATATATATATATATATATATAACCACAGAACAATAAATGCTTCATATATAATCAGATTTCTTAGAAGTTTCAGCAAAACTATTTTTGGTACATTTTTCAAAAACTAGAAAATAAAATTGCCGTCTTTAGGTATATTGTAGCCATTCAGTTTCCGTCTTCAGAGGTGGTCGATTATAGCTAGGCAAGTAACATTACTATTTGGGTTATATTACAGCACAGAAAACAAAGACCAGAAATCAGTACAAGCAGATTATTAAATAACGTTGTTTTGTAAAGGATCCAGTACTGTGAGTGCTTTTCCTCTGGACCCTTCAACAAATCCACCTTCCTTATCATGTTTTGGTGCACTTTGTTTGCATAAAAATTTTAATGTGTTATTCTGTTGCCTTAACAAAACATTTCCAGTCAATGTGTATTAGTCTCAGCTATAAAGAAATAAATAACTTACGGTTAATGAAAAGCCTGTTCTGCAGAAGTATGTAGCTGCTTATATTCACCCCCACCAAAAAAAAATCACATGAATTTTTATTAGGTGTTAATTTTTTTTACACCTGACTTTACTTTTATTTACATTTTTATCTGTTCACATAAATTTAATTTTATTTATATTTTTGTTTTTACAAATAAATTTATTTTTAATTTTGGTTTGATCCTGATCATATATGCACATTTTTAAAACTTTCGAATAAGAAGAAACTGGTTTCTGAAGGCAGAGTAGACGAGCTTCAAATTATAACCACTTAGCACTGTTGTAATGTGCTAAGCACTGAGTTTCAAAATGCATATCTATCTATCTATCTATCTATCTATCTATCTATCTATCTATCTATCTATCTATCTATCTATCTATCTATCTATCTATCTATCTATCTATCTATCTATCTATCTATCTATCTATCTATCCAGCTTTAAATATGAAATAGTCATGCTGACAACCTATATCTACCTTAGTCTAAAACATGACATGTGAAATCAACGGCAGCTAATATTATGAACTCAACAATGCATATATATAGAAACAAATGAATAATATTTACAGAACTATAGATATTTCTCACTGAACTATCATAAATACACATGGACAGAGCAAAACCCTAGTGTGTGTATGTGTGTGTGTGTGTGTGTGTGTGTGTGTGTGTGTATGTTTCGGTACATCTGTGCTATTGTTGTTCTTTCCTTTTTCTGACTAATGGATTCAATTATTCCTGTAAATATGTAGTTCCTGCTGTTATAAACAACTCTTACCATTCAATTGTATTTTAGATCAAGAAAAGACTTCAAAATGCACAATGTTTTTATGCCATGACAGCTAACAATATATAATGATTTTTTTTTTCATTTTAGATTATATAAACAAATGCTCCCATGGCAACTTTCTTCCTGAGGGATGTACGTAATCATCATAATCAATAACTATTTGTTGCGGTTGCAAGAACATCTGGCCCCATAAGAATTCCAGTAAAAGATGAAAACGTACCTTCCCAGGTTTGGGAACCTGACATGCATCTCACCCATACCCAGTGACCGGCAGAGCAATGTAGTGCCACAGCAGTGATTCCCTGATCGACGTCTACGTCATTGAATGCATTTGCACTCCCTTTCCCTAGACCCTCGTATACAAGTTCAGTTTGTACGGTTCTAATGTGAGGCACAGATAAGATGCTGGTAAAGAAAAGGTACGTGCCAGATACTGGACATGTAAATAGGCTGATGGTTGGGTTGTATGCATTACCTTCATTGTAATCAACCTTGTTAAATTAAACAGAATGTCCTTATGTCATTGCAACTGGAGTTTTGGAAAACATAGCAGTAAAGGCAACCTTCAATGCGACGGACCTCTTCATACCTTTTTTGTCAGCCATATTTTGCACTACAGGAACAAACGAAACATAGAAAATGTCTTTAGTATTATTAATTACTTCTGCAATATATATATATATATATATATATATATATATATATATATGTATATATATATATATATATATATATATATATATATATATATATATGTATGTATGTATGTATGTATGTATGTATGTATGTATGTATGTATGTATGTATGTATGTATGTATGTATGTATGTATGTATGTATGTATGTATGTATGTATGTATGTATGTATGTATGTATGTATGTATGTATGTATGTATGTATGTATGTCTGTCTGTCTGTCTGTCTGTCTGTCTGTATGTATGTATGTATGTATGTATGTATGTATGTATGTATGTATGTATGTATGTATGTATGTATGTATGTATGTATGTATGTATGTATGTATGTATGTGTGTAAAGCATTCTTTGACCTAGCATGAACATATAAAACTAGGCGAGTGTACAATATTGCTGATTGTATTAGCCCTTTCAGAACAAACGTGTGAACATTTGCTGAACGATTTTTAATATTTCAAGCCGCAGATGAAAACGTACAGTTTAATTTAGTCCTTTTTTGTAAAGTACTACAAATAGGAAGCTACTCTCGACAAAATCACAATTCGTGATGACTGCGTTTAAATTGGAATTTCATTCTTTTAGAAAGTGGCACAATTTGATAAAATAGATACGGTTCTGGAAATACAATCGACGTTAAATCCTCTCCCAAATCATTAAATAGAGGAAATTGCACAAACATTGGGAAGCTCGTGACTTCAATACCCAACATGCAATGCGTTACGTGAGATGTCCCCGGGTGTACAAGTGAAAGACGATCTAGAAAGAATATCTAACACTTGGTGACAGGACGAAGTGTCGAGTCAAAATTATCCATTGGTAAGAAACGATATAGCATCAGTGAAGCCAAAGACAGACAATGACAATATCTGTTCATTTGGATATGGTTCATTCAAAAGACTAATCACGCGAGAAATAAAACTTAGCATAATTTTGAAAATGATTGAAGTACTGATTCAAATTTTCGTATCATGGTATCATTGTATGTGATTCATGATATTAACAGCTATGTGGGTTTCCCTATCAGATTGTAAACAAATTCATAATAAATTGGAAAACTGATAATAATAGATTTTACATGTGTATTCAGAAATTGTTCACATTAAATCTAAATTTTAGTACTGTAGATAAACTGGGTTACATTCTATCAGCAGAGACTTAGAAGGAAGTTTAGGATAATCTGTCGTGTAAATGCATTTAGTTATATCAAGAAGTACAAGTACTCAAAATTAATAAGACAAATTGCATGTGCATGGTAAACTCTGTGGATGTACTAGGGGCTTAATAGTGATTTTATAATGCAACTTCTGCACACATCGATATATTCTGCAGTAAAAAAAAAAATCATCCTTATAAACGTCCATCCATTTGTTCATCTTTTAGTAATGATTTTTTAGTGGGTAAAATGTTAGTAATATACACACAAAATAGAAAAATATAGTTAATACTACTACCACTATTACTACTACTAATAACAATGAGATTAATAGCTTTGTGACAGTCATTTATGTTTTCCTTTAAAGACTTTAGCAATGCAAAAGCACATACATACTTTCATGTTTTCAAAAGGAGAGTCTTCAAAAAGTTTTTAAATGAGTTAGCATATCGAAATCAACTTCCGGTTCGTTCATCATGTGTTAATATGAAGTATTTTATACTGGCATACATATACTAATAGCTCGACCATTGGCGTGTAAGTACAAAATAATGCACTTTGTTGTTAGTTCATTATATTTCCATCAATTTATTATAATTTCATCTTTGTTGGAATATAATTTGTAGTTAAATGGTGTTTGTTTATGCGGTACTCTTCTACGTAGAGAACCAATTCCATGATCGATCTTTTAAACATTACCAAATTTATCCAAAACACTAAGTCAACATTATATCTTTGATAAAATAAGACCACAGGCTAAACAAAATGCTCGGTAATAACGTGCTGAGGCAAGTCTGCAATGTTTCATACACAAATTAGAAACTCCTCGAAGATGTCACGTATCATTAAAGAAGATGTCACGTATCATTAAAGAGCCATACTTTACGTAATAGGTGGATGGAAACCTAATATTTGAAGACTAAATTACGACATCATATCTCTGACGCATTTATCCAACCATTTCCACTGCCGATTTGACCACAAGTTTATTCTTTCCAAAATCTTATATACATTTACAAATATATCACTTTCGTTCCAAGTTTGCCACGTCTCTCTGTTTTCTTTTAAACCAGTGATTATATTTATAGTTATGACTACCTTTTGTATTGGTGCAAAGTAATGAAACTCTTAACCTGTTGTTTCTGCTGGATTATTTATATTGTCACAAGCTATTTCGTCCTTGAACCATTCAGGTAATACTGCATATGAGATTTCATTAAATATCTGATTTGAATATTCAATCCTGTAAAACATTCATTTCGTATGTTCAATGTTTCTTGTGCAAATATTGGTATGCAAAATGTAATCCAACCAAGAGAGACATTATCCATTACACCTTTGCCGAATAAATTCATATGTTTTTAAAATATATTTAGTTTGTTGGCATAAGATAAGATAAGATAAGAATTCTTTATTTCAGACTGCATAGTCCATACATCTAAATTAAAATACTGATATAGAGTAAAACATTGTAAACATAAAAGAACATATATACATACATACAAATACAGACATACATATATATATATATATATATATATATATATATATATATATATATATATATATATATATATATATCCATAAACATATACATACATATACATATACACACATACACACACACATATATATATATATACATATATACACACAAACATATCCATACACACATACATACATATATATATATATATATATATATATATATATATATATATATATATATATATATATATATATATATATATATATATATATATATATATATATATATATATATAGACACATAGACACATATACACATACATACATACATATATACATATAGGCTTTGCAATCAACTGTTTCATAAGCCTGGTAATCAAATCTAACTATACTTTTGCAGTAACATATCAGTTGTATTCCACTCTGGCCTTCTCCAGCATAGTACATAGCAATTGATTGTGTCACCCAAAACTACGAACGTACACAAATCTGTCTTGAAGAAATTGTTTCTTTATGATAATGTTGTTTATATTTCCATGAGAGTACGCCTTAATATTTTCATGGTAATAAATATTAAAAGAACTCTAATAAATTTATTTCACACCTGTTTTTGAATTTGCCAGTCATGGATTGTAGCTTTGATCCGTTATATATAAATATGCAGAAAAGGAATTGAGGAGAAAATTTGACATCCTCAGCAAATAAATGCTATTTGTAGTAATTAAATAGTCAACCATAAATGTTATGAAATATTACATATCTAAATACGATTCTTGAAAGACAAAAGTTCGTCGATTTTATCTCCCATCTCAGCCTGACGTGACTCTATTTTGGAAACAGCTAGACGGGGGCTAGACGAACCGATATCCATACTAGCATTTGTTTTGTTAGAATGATAAATCTTCATGGTACCTGATGGTGTCACATTATAATCAGTATTATTGTCGTCCACACCATCTAATATCATCTGTATTAGTTCTTCGGCCTTTTGCAACCTGTACTCAAGTTCCTGCATATTCGCCAATCGTCTGTGAGCCTCGTCAAGACGATCTTTATGTACATCAATTTCTTCTAATTTGTTTCTCAAACTCACGATCGCGTTCTTCCAAATCGAGTATTTTCTTCAGCAGGACTAAGATAATTCCACTATCTGCCGTTACAAGATATATTGCTTGAAAGAGAATACAAATAAGGATTAAACTTTGCATCCTGTCACAAATCGTGGCAACTAACTGCCGCCCTATACTCCTCCCTTGCAGTACATATATGTTTGTCACACGATTCTTTTATATCGGCCAGTATAGCTTTGATAAGACTATACTCGCCGTTGTTAACCACACCTGATATTTATTATTAAATTAACCTTGACTCTATCCATTACGACATAATTGACCTGTCCAGGAGAAATATATTAACCTACTTACCTGCTTCCTGCTCCCTACCACCTATACATATTACATATATACAAACGTGCATAAATGCAATTACCAACAAAGAAAAAAGGACTTGTATACATATTGAGCAGATATAAATATAGATCAGCAGAATAACACACACACATACATACATACATACATACATACATACATACATACATACATACATACATACATACATACATACATACATACATACATACATACATACATACATACATACATACATACATACATACATACATACATACATACATACATACATACATACATACATAAATACATACATACATACATACATACATACATACATACATACATACATGCACGCACGCATTCACGCACGCATGCAAACACTCACGCACGCACTTATGCATTCACGCACGCACGCACACGTACGTACCTACGTATATTCATGCATACATGCATATTCAAGAATTCCACTGAAGGCTACGACTCTCCTGTTCAAGATTTATTTTTTTGTGATACGGTCTTTAAGCGAATTGCAAACGAAAACTGAAACATTGAGATGAGGACGCCACTGATTTGATATATCGCACTTGATTGTTCAAAGAAATGGCAAGACCATAACAATACGAGAATGAGTCGTATAAAACATTATAAAAGAATAGATCAATACGTTTTAGTCCTCTGATAAATTGGGGATCAGGAAATTGGAGTCTATTTAAGTAAAAAAAAAGAAATGCTAAGTTCATATCAACTCAGCAAGTCCAGCTACTTTCAGAAACATATTTGATGAATTATCTTTGAATATTCCAATAGACCATTTAATATGAAGTTTTAATGTAATAAAGATTGTTCAATCCTCTAAAGTAACAAAACTATCAAAAGTGGCAGACACAATTAAACAATTGAAAATCTGGAAAAAGTTCAAAAGATCGAGAACCAAAATACACAATCCATTACCAGCAAGTGTATTTGCAATAACGATCCACTAAAGTACCTCTTAGATTTTGATTTTCGTTCAAGAAAGGTTATATCATATACAATGTTGAAATTTACTGGTTGCAAACGAGTCTTATTTTCGGGAAAATATTGTTGTACTTTTTGTTTGCTAGTTATCATGTATGTAACTACACTATTGCTATTGACTCACAAATATCAAAGTACACTTTACATTTTCATTGTTTTTGCTAACTTTTAGTAGCGACATGTTTTTGTGACAACGTCTCTTTGTTTTTTATATTTATTGTCCTTTTTAGTTTTGAATGCTGATGATTCTACAAATTTTACTTGAACATTTTTCTCGATTTTTAGGGATTTTTAAAACAAAACATATTTGAAATTAATTTATAATGCTTTGGAATATAAGAACCCAATTGCAGCTGACATTTCTGATGGGACTGTGATATTTTATTGAGCTTAGAATTACAGGAATACACTTGAAGGCAAATTACTAACACCATAGTAACTAACTCTGCACCTTTGTTACCTATACCAAGACTTTTCCATAGAAATGGATCATAACTTATCTTATTAATCTATTTGAAAAAATTATCAATAAGTATTTACTGCAACTGCATCCTCCCAAAAAAGAAACTCAAGTAGATTTTTCTGTGAGCGATCCCCAGTTATTGGACTGATACGTTTCAGATTTGGGGCACGTTACGATTCTGGTGACATTTTCGTAACCGTGCGCAAGGTTGATCACGATGAGAACAAATATAAATGAGTGGCATACTTAGAGCAACCGCCAAATAACTATGCACTAAAGGTAAGCTTTTGTGCTCTTGGTGCGCAGCATCTGCTGAAAAACAAAGAATTAAAACGATCTCCAAATGAAAATCTAAATCGGTATATTCTAAATCGGTATAGTCAAATAACTTCGACTAAGCGAAAACCTTGATTTTTTTACAGCTATTTATAGAGGCATGTGATTATTTGGCGATTTTGCATATGACATTGCTCAGATTTACTGATCCATATTCTGTATATTTAAGACTATTAAGACCTTGTGGGTGAATATTTCTGGAAGGTTTCCATGAGGTAAATCAACTGAATAACTTGTCGTGGCGATCTTCAGGTACATTGTTTCATTAAAGGTTAAGCTGCTAGATCAACCTGATTACAAGTTTCAAATGCACTTTCAAATTTCATTATTTTTCTATAACTGAATTGTGTATGTAAACTATTGAGGTTGTCACATTTAGTAGCGGATGTCTATTTTTGAGGCGTACATTTAAAGTCAAATGAAGATAATCCGAGTGGTACCCAGAAACACAAAGGTGGACTTATTCATGTAAATTGTATTGTGTTGCAGATTGGTTGTATGCACCATAAAAAGTTTGTTATTGTATTTACACCATAATACTCATGTGCATTGGAAATTAGATATGCTAACTAAAATTTTAGATCGGTACTAAAATTATTTGAATCATCTCTTTGTATTTGACACCGTTGAAAAATTTTCATAGTTCCTTTTTTGTTTTATTACGAGAATGCATTTCCTCTTTGTGTCATCATCGTAGTTTAGCACTACTTGTAACGAAATGCTGTATTGGTTTCCTTACAAATATTTATTCTTGATATTGTACCGGTGTCAACCATTCAAAAGCTCCTATATTTTTAACCCATCTTAGATTTAAGAGATTATAATTTTGATACAAAAAGTTATATTCAGTCGATGTCAAATACCAACTTTCAAAGTTTGTTGGGCCGTTTTAAATAACTAAGTATCTTATTTATTAAAGTCACTTATTTTAGCTTTGTTTCGGTGTTGTGCTTCACATTCAGTGATTTAGGGGATGAATTCTTTCATCAGTTGTTTATACGTTAAACATTCATTAAAGGGTGATCTGCCCAGAAATATTTCTTTATTCACTTCACTGATATTTATTTAGTTTGGAATCATTACGAAATAATTTGTGTTGTCATCATGCTTTGCATTGTATGTGCTATCATGCCCTCTCATGAACTTTGCCCTCGTGCGGTGCATAGACTTAGCTATCATGAGGCGAATGGACTGTGCTAATATAGTTTGCATAGACTGTATTAGCATTCTTTGCATGGACTATGTCATAATGTACATGGACCTTTATAATCATGCTTGACGGTATCTTTATTCAAGTCAGTCAGAGAGCCGACTATAGCAAATTTAGTCTCTCTTTTTTATTAAGGTGCGTTGGCTGATTATGGCATAGTATTTTCTACAATCGGTCTTATTATTTTGTTTTGTATTTTGTATTGCATTTGTTGATATGAAAAAGATAGAATTTTGATTTATTACTGGATCATTACACTAGTGTACCATACACTTATTACAAAAAGGGAAACAAGATTATGTATCTAATAAGACATTTGGTGATTTATATTTATCAGTCAAATGATCATAATATTGTAAACATTTTATATTTTCCAAATACTATGAGGTCTTAGGCTGTTAAGACTTTGAGAAAGAATAGTCAATATCCTGTACACGAGAAGAATTAAAATGATTGGTTCATGAAAGAGTAATCCTTTCTCTTTGTCTAGCAGTTTCATATTTTAAAGGAAAAGGCCATTGAAAAAAAATTACCAGTCTGAATGAGATTTTTCAAGGACATATATTCTGCCATTTTCTCCACTGACCTCAAGCGGATGTGACTATGTTGGTTAGATCTAGTAGTATCCACACAGAGACATAGGATCTGACATCCATTTCGTCATAGGTTAGCTTGGTTTAAATCAACTTCATGTCAGCTGATTTGTTCACATTATTTCAGAATTATTACATTCCACACGATTTTATTCGTTCCGCAGCTTCCATGCCTATTCGCCAAACGTCTTTGAACCATGTCAATACGCTCTTGTTGCAAATAAGTCTCATCTGATTTTCTTTGATAATCGGGATCTCTTTCTTCCAAATCCTAAATTGTCTTAAAAAAGACAGATGTGACTCCACCTTCGTGGTGATTGTTGAGTTTGCGGTCTGCCGTGCCATAGTTTGTTGCTTGAAAGAAAATAGAAAAAGGATTAAACTTTGCACCATTTCACAAATCGGTCTGAACACTGGTAGTTACCGTGTTTGACTTTATAATTCTTACTAAGATTGAAAAATAGTTCTGAATAGGAACGTTATGAAACAGTTCCTTTCCTTGTTTTGTCATCGTCACCAGATTTATAATAAATTAGAGCCTGCATTTACTAGTAATGATTTTAATAGGTAAATAATCTAGCATAGTGAATCAAAATCAAGTGCAGAACTCTGGAAATATCTCCGCTATTCTCCGTTTATACACCACTGCATTAAATTATCCAAGAGAAACTGATGTCAAGCGAAATTTTAAATTGAGTCACTGACTTTTGAAAGTTAGTTAATGATCGCCTAATATTAATAAACTGGAGTTGTGTTCCCCTAACACACACACACACACACACACACACACACACACACACACAGAAGATGAATGTATTTTTGATCAAACAGAAGACGCAACCAAAGTGACTTGAGTAGGATTTACTTTGTTGCCGATGGTTACAGTGAATCAAGAACCAGGTCAAGACATATCTCGTCAATTATATTTTAGGATGTGTATTAAGAAAGAATCGAAATAGCTTTCATAAAAATAAGGTGCAATTGCCAATTGACAAAGTTTTTCTAACAAAACTGTGGAACAACTATGCGGGTTTTATTAGGGCATTACAAAATCAGCTGGTCCGTTAAATAACTGTGGCGGACCTAATCAAACCAAATGGAACTTGCGAGGATGAACTGGCCCAGGACATAAAAATCCACGTAGACAGGATAATATGAGAATGTTGCTGTACAGGTAACGCATCGTTGAACATATCTGTTAGTATTGTATTGCCATCCTCTTCCGCTATAACAAACAATTAATACATGGACGGATAGTATTTCCTATGAAGAGACAAAATTATAAATAAAACGAGTTTTGTGCCAGTACCGCATTTTCCAAATCACAGGTTACAGACGATATTTTTGAAGAGGTTTTGAAAATCTGTGATATACTCACGTGACTTCAATATAGATAAACAAGTATTAAATACCATGATTGAATGCACCTTTTGGCGTGTTTTTCATAAACTAATTTGCTACACTGCCACCTGCACGTCAGCTTTCAAATCTTGTTCCTTACCTAATTGTTGATAACGGGATACAGCCTAAATCAAGACTTTATGTAGGAAGTGCCAAAGTGTAGCCGATGTAATCTTTCTGGAATTTGTCAAGATGGCGGATTTATGCGTGTTTCAAGGAGTAGACGGATACCTCGGGTACAATAGGGTGGTTCGATAGTGTTTCATTTATTTTATCCACACTCTGCAGAAGTGAACCAGTCTATTGGCACTATATGAGTCAGGCGGAGATACCTGAATTATCTGGGCTTGTTCTATCTAACACTAATTCGAAGAAAACTCTTTTAATAGGCAGACTACATCGAGCCATTTGTGGTTTCCGTTCATTTTCTCTCCCTTGAGAGTAAATCGCTGCTTCTTCTTTTCTCCAAATGAGTTTCCTCACACTTTTCATTGAATGAGAGCAATTGTTGTTTGTTCATTACAAACCGAGTTAGTAAATACTGCATCAGTCAGGTTGTAACGATTGCATTTGTTTAATAATTATGGAAAATTGCATAATTGTGGTGCAAGAAAATTCCAAAACGTCCATAACCCCAGTGATCACGTCGAAATTAACTTCTTTCGGTTCCATATCGTCAAAATAAAAGAAATGAAAATAGTAAAATCTTTTGGTGAAATTGTTTGGTGAGGAGAAATGATAAAATGCAACGTCAGTGTCAACAATCTGTATATACAAAAGTTTTTAAATTTCAGAGAATTCGAATTATCAATAGAAGTGTGTGTGTATGTGTGAGTGTGTGTGTGTGTGTGTGTGTGTGCGTTTTTGGCACGTTTGTGCAGTCATATGCCAGAAATAAGATATAATTTCCGAATGCTCTATACACCCTCCAATTTCACCCATATGCATCTTCTTCCTTTGTAAAACTTTAGTATAAAAATTCCGTAAGTGTTTGATCAAAACATATTTAAATCAGTTTATCAAAAAAGCTATATTAGACTTCGTGTGCATGCGACATCCACTTATCACAAACAAACGCTTTATGGTACAACTCTCCTATCAATGCAGTGTACTAACAAAGCTCATACATCACGCAATATTTGCAGATCATGACCTTGTTGCCGGTAATTATCACTGATAACGCATCTTGTACCGTTCAGTATCATTACCTTTTAGAATAAAAACACACATTTAGCAAATCGCTATATACTCATTCAAGGCAAGCAAAGTTGAATATAAGCTTTAGTTACACTTTAGAAGTTAAAGGTCGTTTTTTGTTATTAAAATAATTTTCCTTACAACACCAGACCTTTGAAAGCATATATTACGTAAATTACTTGTAAAAAAATGCCTGTGAAGTTGGGTTAAATATAACTAACAGAGTTGGTCATAATGATTGCATCGTCACTTGCGTAAATCAGTCAGAAAGCTGATTATTGCAAACTTCTTGCACTCTGTATCTTGCCTCCATTTTCTGTCAGGTCATTTGGTTGACATCGGTGACTGACTTATTTCCTACGATTTTCTACAATCATTTTGTTTTGTGAGGCATTTGTTTATATGCGGAAGAACTTTAATTTATTAGTGGATCATTTCAATACTGTACAAGGTCCCCTATTACAAAAGTGAGGGAACCAGCCAGAGAAGATAGATAATGAGACATTTTTAGTGTTATATATATATATATATATATATATATATATATATATATATATATATATATATATATATATATATATATATATATATCTATATATATGTATATGTATATATATATATATATATATATATATATATATATATATATATATATATATATATATATATATATATATATATATATATATATATATATATATGTATATATATGTATATGTATATATATGTATATGTATATATATATGTATATGTATATGTATATATATCGGTAGGTCAATTTTTGCATCACAATGATCATACTATATTAAAAAGTTCATATGGTGCAGAACTTTCATCTACTATCTAGTCTTATTTTTTTAAACTATTAGTAAGAAAAGTCAATATCATGAACAGTTATATATGAGAGTTTAGATTACATATATTATGAAGGACAATTTATCGTCTCGTCTAGAAATTGAAAGTTTAAGCTACTATTGCCATGAAAGAGTGCCTTTCTGAATGCAATTCTTCAGGGACGAAACTTCTGCAGTTTTCTCACTCATCTCATCCTGAGGCAACTCTACATTAGATACTACTCATCGCATCCACACCGAGCCAGAGGTACTGATATCACATGCCATATTGATTTCAAATAACTTCAATGTAGCTGATTTGCTCAGCTTGCAATCAGCATTATTATTATCCATACGATATACTAACACCCGTATTTTCCGTCTTTGTCAACCGATGCTCATTTCTGTATATTCATAGGTTGTCTCTCAGACTTGTCAACACGATCTTTACGTTCATTCATCTCTTATAAATTTATATTGACTTCATAATCCCGTTCTTCAAAATCTTAAATTTTCTTCAGAATTACGGATATTATTCCACAATCTTACTGACAGTCGAGTTTTGCCGCGCAACGTATATTGCCTGAAAGGAAATATTAAACCAAATTAGCATGATATCACAAACCTATGCATCCATCTGAAACTCAATACGCCTATCTAGCAATATATTCATGTCTGCCACACGATTCTTTATATCTGCAGGCATTCGTTTGATAAGACTGCACATATGTCATCGGTCACCACGTCTTGGATTCAAACTTAAATTGCCTTCACATTGTCAATTGCACCAAGAATATAATGACCAGTCTTACAAAAGGAGGAAGAAACTAATCTATCTACCTAGTCCTTACCTCTCTTCACATTACATACATACATACATACATACATACATACATACATACATACATACATACATACATACATACATACGTACGTACGTACGTACGTACGTACGTACGTACGTACGTACGTACGTACGTACGTACGTACGTACGTGCGTGCGTGCGTGCGTGCGTGCGTGCGTGCGTGCGTGCGTGCATGCATGCATGCATGCATGCATACATACATACATACATACATACATACATACATACATACATACATACATACATACATACATACATACATACATACATACATAAAGAAGAATTGTACTGACGATTGTCTCTTTTTCCTCGGAGTTATGGGCCTTGAAAGCAGGAAATAAATCTTCTGCATTGAGATATGGTGCCCTCATTTTTGTAAGCGAATGGTGAAAAAGATAAACGGGCACAAGAATGAAGCGCAAGAAAAGGTATTAATTTTATTTAAATATACGATTTTGAAAGCAGACACTGGCTTAGCAAATATGTGATAGTGACATAAAGACAACATATATATCAACTTAAGAAATCTAAGGACCTTTCCGATGTTGGTTTATGAAATGTTTTCATGGATATGCTATACGGAACGGAAATTTTGATTTACATATGCATCTCCATACAATGTGATAGTAATTCGACCACCAATTCCATTATTGATTATTAAAAACATTACACAATCTCTCAAACGTGCTAATTCAACAATGAAGTCTTTAAAGTGACATCAGGAGTTAAGCTTCGAAATCTGTAAGGTTCTCCTGGTAGAGGTCTGTACTGTTTCATACACAACCTTAAAGATGTCGCATGACATTAAAATATCCGGAACGCAATTGTTATGTGGATCACATTATGTTTGAATGTTGATACTTGACTTTATATCTTACTTTCTCCGTCTCAGTTACTCCCATAGTTTTAAAAGCCAGTTTAGCAACAAACTCTTTACACAATTACATTGATATCTTCTTCATTTCCAATTTTTCCAATCATCTCTATTTCTTTGGCTATTTGTTAAATGCGTGACGTTGTATCTATGCAACCACTTGTGTATTGTTGTATGCAGCAGCACTAAACAAAACACCTGCATAATTGTTTTCTTTGTTGGTTTTTTGTATTGTCATGGACATTTTGTTACATTTATGTAAATGTATAATATCCACGTTTCATATTTTACCTAATGATTATCTCTGACGTCTTCCCAAAACTAAGACTTATCCTGAAAATGGAATAAAGGCTTATATAGGGATATATATATGGTAACATTTCTAGGTCAATATAGCTAACAAACTTTTACATTGCATTGCAATATCTATAACTTTCACCTCGGTAATAGAGGACAAAAATCAAGAGCCATTTATGATGGCTGCTGCAGCTTCATGTTAATTCTGAAGTTTTCTTTAATTGCTTTTTACAAGATCATATCTCTGACTATAAATCTGAACAAGGAGAGACACAGCCTTCAGCGGAATCTTTATATATGTATTTATATAGTTAGTTAGGAATGTAGGTAGGATGTAATGATTTTTTATATCTTTATCTCCTAACTATCCGCCATTCTTTCTCTAATGTTGTTTTGTTATGTATATCTGTATTATGTATGTACGTCTATATTATTATGGGTGCTTAGGGTTATTTACTAATTAGTATATTAAATGCCAATATGTTTAATGATAGTGTATTTGTACATGGATCAGATCATTCTTAAACTCAGTACGAAGCTTCAGTTTTGAGGGGTATGCTTTAAATCCCAGTAAACAAAATGTTATTTTACTTCAGGACAAGAGTTCTTGATACAACCAGGCTGACATAATTCTTGATTGACTGGCTACTGAAAATTCATTGAGGCCTGGATCGATCTAGAACGAAAATGTGTATCTTATTCTGCTTTCTTTATTAGGTTAATTATTTACGCATGGCATTAATGCCAGACATAAATGATTAATATAGTGTGATTGTATGAGATAATTTCATATTTATTTATTTCAATTATTCATTGGAATTAGAGAAAGTGCTAAGACGTTTAGGAATGCGCGATATTTTTGACTTGTGATATAACTTTTAGGACTACTTAATATATCGTTGACCATAATGTAAGTTACTTTAATTTTTCACCTTTTCATGTTTATAAAGCCTTTTGTTTTTCTCTCTTGTTTGTTGCTTAGTTTAAGACCACAGAGTCATAACAGTAATATTGCAACGTGTCATGGGTCAAGGTGGAATAAAATGAAATAGGTGAACAGCTCACGCCTTTTTCTGTTACTAGTTCTCTACAGTGTATTGTAGTGTCAAGAAATGGTGTGTTTACCACAGAGGTTCTTATTCATATGATAAAAAGCACAAAACAAAATGAATATAAATAATCAAACACAGGTTATTATATGATTTCTAGGCTTTTGTGTGTTTCCTCAGAACATATAGTGCTCAAAATGGCGAAATATAATATTTGTAAATATGCAGAACAGATGTTTGATAAAGCAGGTTGAAATAAAAACAATAGTTTCAGTGGTAAATTGCATGCGAAAATTTGCATAAATGTTCTTTTTTTCTAATTCGTATAATCTATAGCTCAGATGATCCCAATTCGCAAAGTAATCTTGCAGAGAAAACTATGTTGATAGTTCTCAAAATTTGTTCATATGACGTACCGAAATGGTATTTTGTGCATCCAGATAAGGTTCGAAAACAGATCTGGGTTTGTGTTTATAGTCAAATGGTAAATATGTTAGAGGCATAGTCTGGAAAGAATGTTCATAATGTGTTGCGTTTGTTGGCTGAGACAAAGTTTGTCGTTTTGAGCGATAGTCTGGAACCGTATGTCAATATTGTGTCGCTTGGGTTGAATGCGACAATGTGTGTCATTTGTAGCAACAAAGTGTGTCGTTGCGTAGGATATATTATTTCGACATTAAAATGAGGAAACCACTACAAAATGGATGGAAATTTGTGATTTCAAAATGATGCTTATAACTGAGTAGGAAATTCGATATTGCCAATCGGAATATTAAATTTCCAATGAAAAGCAGACGGCAGCGTTGATGACGACACAGTGACAGTGTTAAAAGCTAGATCCTTCTATTGGAATTTTTTATCTGATATAACTAGAAAATAAAAGAAACTACTTCAAAGAAACAGTATAGTCATTATGAGGACTACATTTAATGTTTCGGTAGTGACTAGTCTACCTTGCCATTGTATTAATGCTTGAAATTATTACAAGAGACTCTTGTTTTCTTTTCTTCGTCTTGAGACCTTTAATGGAGTCCAGTAGATGCACAGCTTTAAAAAAACACCGATCTCACGACTATTTATAGGTTATGGGAACACACTAGGGACATTCATGACAAAATCTTCACGAATATGACTAAATAATGAAGAATTCGGTAAGATTATCTTGAGCGCCTCCGAGTGGAAAGCCGAGCGCCCAACATACACCGTAGTAAAAATGGCGCCCGATTTCAAATGATACAAATAACAATTATTTCATAATAAATGAAACAAATATTCAACAATGACGATGAACATTTTCATCACACTGGTGACCACAAATTATGAATTTATATGAGTATTACCTTAATCCTGGAGACAAATGGATACAATGATATATTTCTCTCTCAGAATAGAAGGTAAGTAAAGACAGTTTATAATATCCACACTGGGTTTCAAAAATCTTTCCACAGATGATGATTATTTAAACTAACCAGTTTTACATGATTTACATATTGTATCAAATACTCTTATTTTGTATATATATATATATATATATATATATATATATATATATATATATATATATATATATATATATATATATATATATATATATATATATATATATATATATATATATATATATATATCAAAAACTGTTACTACCGTTACTATTATTTGCTTTGGAAATACAGGTACAACTTTTTAACATGAAGGGAATGTAAACAATAAAAAGAGATTATAAATTATCCCAAACATTAATGATATGTAGAAATGCATTTTATAAAAAGTATAGTTATAGTTGTTTCAATATATTGATGTTTATATGTATGTACATAGAGGTATTGAATATAGGTTTGTTCATTTGCTTCTCCTTGTGTATAATATACATTTAATGCCTAGTTACAAATGACTATGGCACGGAAGGCTTACTCATAAATTTATGCTGAGGTCATCGACGCCAAAATGTTCAATGTTATCAAATACCCTACCTCCAATATAAAGGAATATTATGGCGATGACACTTGCAGTCCATGACAGCCATATAGAGCAGCAGGTGCATGCCACATTTTGTGACTTGCAGACAATTTCAATCCTTTTTGTACTGTGTTTCAAGCCTTATATATTGGCTTATCCTGGTTGTCCACAGCAAGTGAGAAATATCATTTAATGGGCAATTTATACATCTACGAAATAGAGAAGAAAAAAGACACAGAGATCATCATATGTTAACAACATTTGGCAAACATTTTCAATGATTTTTATCCTTTTCGTAATTATATGAGACAGGCCCTTCATATATGTCAGTCCAGTTTCCTTTTCAAGTCCATCTCCAAATTACAATATGCCTTTATTCTTCTAAAACTAAGGGTTTTTCAGCTGTAAACAATAAATATAAATTCGCAGTATACTAGCAAGGCAATTATGCAGGTGTGAACTATTGGCTTCCTCAGCTTACTGGTATGTAAATTAATCAAATAGAACCAATGGACTGCTATTTGAGTTCCCGTTAGAGGCGGCACTAAGAGATTTCATCGTATATAGGATGATGCTTTCTTTGCTCTGTCCCATCTTGTTTAACAAGAAATGCCTTCGTGCCGTATAATATATACAGAGCCTGAAATTAATAAGGTAAAAGAATTCTGTATTCATCAAGAAAATATATTCATTTGAAGCTACACTATGATGTGGAAAATATTGATATTGTTGCTGTTGCTTGGGTTAAAAGCCATTTCCCAACGCAGCATATGTTATACATGGGGTCTAGTATAACTGAAGGAATAATAATCCAGAAAAAAGTTCTTGTAAGAACAACTAACCCTCGGGAAGCTACTGGAAAGTTTTGTCACGTACCCACATTGGTCGAGCCCAAGGTTTCTGTTATAAATGGAGTAAAGACCTTTCTACGTAAGATACGGCCTCTTTGGTCCCGAGCGATCTTATTTATGATAAATGAATTTATGCCATCGAAATATTAAATGAGCTTTGTCAAGTATTGTTTTCCTGAACAATATAATTTTTTTGTAGAAAGGTACACTATCCTGATTCAAATATGGCTTGTGAAACTGCAAATAAACAAAATATTTAGCGATGTTATTGAAATAAAACATGCATGTCAGAGTGGTCAAATGTTAATAGTTTGTTTTGTACGTATCAAGAAGCTCATACACGAAAAGTTACATCCTTATTTGGACAATAAAATCAAACATCGCAAAGACCACTTATGTGTGAAATGTAGGTGACACAGTGACCTACCGTGTGACCTAAATTCATCTACGTATACCATCTACATTAATGGTTTTGTTACCAGGAAAAATGCCTTAGATACTGGCCTAAACGCAAAACCTTAGTGAAGTCACAATAGTGCAAAACATGGATCTACGCAATTTAATGTTTAATTTACCAAGACTCATCTGTATATTAAGCTCCATGTTCCTGGAATAATTAATAACTGTAATGGACCTAACCGCATAACGTAACAATAGATGTGTGCAAGAAACCTCCTTATTAAAATAAGCTATAACTGAAGTTTAGTGATATCTAAATGAATAAGTAATATTTGAAGAGGCGCTTGGTCGCCATGTTCAGAGTAAATTCAGTTTCGATTTTGAAAGATATATAACTTCAAGTCCCTTCGTCATCGTCTTCATTGTTATATAAGGCATGTGCAATGGATTTTGAGGCCCATTCGCATCAAAACTGTATTAGTTGCACCAACTAATTCTTGCACGGTACGTATGGAAGCTAATACAAATAGTCTCTATCTGACAACGGGCACGGAGACATTTGTGTACCGTTTGCAATATGAATTGCCGTGACCACACTCGATTTTGTGAAAATTGGTAGCAAAATTCAAGAGATATTGATTAATCAGGCACACGAACATTTATGTTGTGTTTTAATGTGGATTGCATTCCATCTGAGAAAATTAACATTTCCTCAGAACACAAATGGATGTCTCTGGGTTAGAGAAATTCAGGTGAAGTTAATTCTTCTAGCTCTAACTCGCAAAGTCACATGAACAGGTATGTCGCACTGTTGCATTATTAGACAGGTAGTTTATTTGAATTGACGGGTACCTGAGGCATGTTGATATGACAGTTGCATTATTAGACAGGTAGGTTATCTGAAATGACGTGTACCTGAGGCATGTTTATATGACAGTTGCATTAATTAGACAGGTAGTTTATTTGAAATGACGGGTACATGAGGCATGTTGATATGACTGTTGCATTATTAGACAGGTAGTTTATTTGAAATGACGGATACATGAGGCATGTTGATATGACAGTTGCATTATTAGACAGGTAGTTTATTTGAATTGACGGGTACATGAGGCATGTTGATATGACAGTTGCATTATTAGACAGGTAGTTTATTTGAAATGACGGGTACATGAGGCATGTTGATATGACAGTTGCATTATTAGACAGGTAATTTATCTGTATTGACGGGTACATGAGGCATGTTGATATGACAGTTGCATTATTAGACAGGTAGTTTTTTTGAAATAACGGGTACCTAAGGCATGTTGATATGACAGTTGCATTATTAGACAGGTAGTTTATTTGAAATGACGGGTACATGAGGCATGTTGATATGACAGTTGCATTATTAGACAGGTAGGTTATCTGAATTGACGGGTACATGAGGCATGTTGATATGACAGTTGCATTATTAGACAGGTAGGTTATCTGAAATGACGGGTAAATGAGGCATGTTTATATGACAGTTGCATTATTAGACAGGTAGGTTATCTGAAATGACGGGTACATGAGGCATGTTGATATGACAGTTGCATTATTAGACAGGTAGTTTATTTGAAATGACGGGTACATGAGGCATGTTGATATGACAGTTGCATTATTAGACAGGTAGGTTATCTGAATTGACGGGTACATGAGGCATGTTGATATGACAGTTGCATTATTAGACAGGTAGGTTATCTGAAATGACGGGTACATGAGGCATGTTTATATGACAGTTGCATTATTAGACAGGTAGGTTATCTGAAATGACGGGTACATGAGGCATGTTTATATGTCAGATGAAAACATTTTGCTTTAAATAAAGTTTTTTTTATTTACAACAACTGCCCCTGGGCCTCGTTAAGGTGCTTCTGAAGAACGTCCATTTCGTATGGAGTTCTCTCAAAAGATAAATCGTGCGATTCGAAATCGTGAATTGTTTTCATTAGTACATAAATTATTCTGGCAAAATTTCTCGTTTATCAACTTCAGCACCAATATATAGATTGCATGAGGAGAGAGTAAATAAAAATAAACCTAATTATTAATACACCATAAAACAATGCCTTGGATTAACGTCTTATTCGCGTATAAGTCGTATTCCAATTAAAACAGCATAAATAGCATAATGATCTGGTAAACCAGGGTATATACATTTACATTAGGATCAATAAATGGAACAACCAAACTGTATCATGATCAACCGGCGCATTATGCTACAGCGAATAAGGCGCTTTCTTGTCTGAAATTGGACCGACTTATGGGTAAGCACGGACGGTATTTCCATACATTTCTTTATGAGTATATACAATTCTTACACGTTGGCGTATATAATTCAACTTCGTTCTTGATAAGATTGCAGATACCTTGGATGACCTCAGTTCACTGCCACAAAAGCTTTCAATGAAGACTTTTAAAGATAAGTTAAACATGCAGGCATTTGTACATGCATGGATACCTAGGCAGAGGTTGAAACATAGATATACATATAAATACAATACGATACGTTTAATGATCTGTATACTATTAAACCACTGGTTTGTTTCAGTGAGTGGATGAAAGCATATCTCGTCAGTTCTTAATTGCGAATTATGTACTGAAAACTTATTGCTTTTAAGTTCTATCAAAAGGTTTGTAGATGCGGCTCTTTCTGTGCTATAAAAGGAATACTTTCTGTGCTATAAAAGGAATATAAGCTCTGACAATCCCATTACTTTAGGAATAAAAAATATAAATAATTTCCGATTTGAAAAAAAAAATGTGTGATGGGAATTATATCATATGCCGTCTTGTGATCGTTTTGCTTTCAATTTTCTTCTGGTTAGTAAAACATATGGATATTAGTTACTCAGTAAATGTATTTACTTGCCCCACGGCTTCATACGTTTGTTCATTATCCTTCAAAAAGATGGAACAAAGTCCAATGTAAGTAAGTTCTCAGTTGCAAGGAAAATGTAATTGAACACTCTGTTATATGCATAAATATGCATGATTTCTGTTTACAAATGCAAAGAACTTTTCGTAATAAAATTGACACCAAAGTACAAAATACTGAATAAAGCTCTATTCCTAATTGGAGAGTATGCACATATGTGTGTATAAGATGTAATTATGACTTTTAACATCTCTTTAACAATGCTTCAGTCATATCACTACGATGTCTGCAGTGTGGAAGTTTATAGTGATGTCCAGAATTGGGGCATCATGCCACAGACATGAATCATGATGTCCTATCCAGGAACATAATCCTGACACCAGTTCTTCAAGATCTAACAATAACCTTTTAATACTGCGCGCCAAGCGAGGAATCAGTTAGAATCATTTTTGTAAGTCTTTGGTATCACTCGACAGGTAAACAAACCCACGACCTCCCGCAGCCGAGGCAGACGCTCTAACTACTATATATATATATATATATATATATATATATATATATATATATATATATATATATATATATATATATATATATATATATATATATGTGTGTGTGTGTGTGTGTGTGTGTGTGTGTGTGTGTCATCATGCACAAAATCCAGCTGATAGTACCCTTTTGTGATTCTTTGGTTTAACTCTGCCAAAGTTTGAACCCGCAACCTCTCACATCAAGAGGCGGAGAGGCGGGAGCTCTAACCACTTAAGCCAAATGAGCGGCGTTAAACTTACTTTGATTATATGTCTCTGACTGACATTTTGTTGCCTAGTGATATATTTAGCTTGGTACATTCAGTTTTATAGGCATATGTATATACATAGAGTTATATCTTAGGTCGTTGATCTCTTTATTATCAATCTATCTTTGTACCACGTTTTTACAATTTACCATGTTCATTGTATACGAGCTCATACGGGTGCATTTCAGACAAAATTCATCATCAGAATAATTTGTAAATAAGAAGTATTGTTCGAATCTAATGAATTTATAGAAGTGACACTATGAACTGTCACAGAATTGAACAATTATTGTATTACAGAACAATAAGTTTAGTTTATTTCGTCGTTTAAATGTATCCGGTGTTTTGTTAGCACTTTTGACAGCTTATATAATGTTTCTATTATACATCTTTGATTTAGTGATGGATACCAGTAAGTACAATAACTATATTCTGAGATAAAAACCAAGGTGAGAAAACGACCGAGAATTTATTGAGTCAATAGCAAAGTTATTTATTGTGTACTTATATGGAAAAATAATTAGGTTATGAACCTATACAGAAACAAATATAAACAGTATACCATTATATTACCAGTGGTATGAAATATTAGGGATATACACAACTATGAATAATGCATGGCTCTGCCATCGAGGGTGAACAATTTACAGAATTTGTTCAAACATTTCAATACTCTACTTCAATACTGTATTTTAATATTGTATGTTTCATCCATAAATTGGATCTATGTATTATTTATTTTCAATCATATAGAGATTATACAATAATGAGTTCACTTATCTAGCGGTATTGGAAAATAATGAATAAAATATGGCATCCAGTTCACGATCACGACGTTATTCCAGTTTCGCAGTTCATATCCACCAGACAAAGAACCACGACGCATGCCTGCTAACACAATGACTAAATGATGCCTCAGGAACCTCCCTGTTCCCTGCAGACCCGTTGGTTTCAAAGCTTTGATGATTTACTTGCTACTAAACCAATGCTGGCCTCTAAGCTAATGTCACAATCGACAACTGCACACGGGTTGCAAGAAATTAGATTGACTATACGACTTCCCGCAAATATAGGCCTATAGCTGAAATGTAACGACTGAGCCGGTTAGTTCAAGATTTCTGCTTAAGTGTGAATGAAATAATATACCTTACTCATGCGCGCTCATAATTTTGATTCATTCAATATTATTATTATTATTATTATTATTATTATTATTATTATTATTATTATTATTATTATTATTATTATTATTATTATTATTATTATTATCAAATATAAGCAAGCCTATATAAACAACAGTTATATAAAGTTTTATTATATATTATCTTGTACCAGCTACATTGTTAAACAATGAATTTTACATCAATTATTATTCCTATGTTTTTTATGTCCGGTTTTATATTATTATTCACAATCTAAATATTTTCATATTTCATAATGTATTTGTTTTGTATCTTGTGCTAAAGAGACAGCAACAAGCATTTATCCAGACTCTTCCAAAATACTGAGAAAAACAAGCGCTCATTAAAATTAAAACATTTCAAAATAAAGGCTGATTTGTAATTGATACTTTAGTCTGATCTTCAGATTTTATTGGGCTCAGATGTGCATTACTACACAATAAAATAAAACAGATTTTGGTAACATTTGGTATAATCCTGATAATTTTCCCATAATTCTTAAGAAGCTAAGCTCTGTAATATATAATTTGACGCATTCCAATGCCTCCGAACATATTTTGTTTTATATTTGACATGTTATCTACTAATAAACATCGCATCCGCGTCCTCCGAAATAAGAAAACCAGAGAAGGATGTGTAAGCAGCACCATACGTTATCGAACCGACTGTGGTCCTGATCCAAACTTTGTGGCCTGCTCCACAATGAGTGATAACGACAGCACTTCCTTGATCAAAAATGTCAGGGTTGGAAACCAGGGTCTTTGCCTTTCCTACTCCATCCAATACAATTTCCGTGCCAACTCTGTTTGATGTAGGACCGACAGTTAGAACGTTTGTGTAGAAAAAGTATGCTCCAGATATGGGACATGTGAAGAATCCTGAGACGTTTTCATAACCATTTCCTTGGTTAATCTCTACCAGATCGAATACTAAAGGGTGGCCAGGGTGGAGCAGAACTTCCGAACTGGAGAATCGCACACTGAAGGCAACTCTTCGCGCACTCGCTGTCCTAATAGCTTTTGTATGTGCAGCATCTGCTGAAAATATAATTTAAACAAGATCAACTAAATGAAATGCATCTCATTACAGGTTTAATTTATATTGTGCAATAAACCTTGATATTTCCAGTCTTTTGTAGAGGCATCGGACTTTTTCTCCACTTCCCTACTAACATCGTTCATATTTTCTCACCCTTATTAGTTACATAAAATACCAAATAATCATAAATGCTCTTTCACAAGTCTGAAAGTATGCTAATCTGAGTGAATTCCAAAGTCTTGAATGTGATGATGCACCACATGATACAAACCCAGGATATTTTTGAATGGGTCAGCAATAAAAAAATAGTGTTTTAGTACTAAGGGTCAATACGCACTTTGTAATTCCAACATATAATTAGTTAAGATCAAATTTGACTTTTTCAAGGATTCTTCTAGTACCGATGTAAGCACCAAGCTGGCTAGTTGGTTCAAATCGGGACACGCATGAGTGTTGGAAATTACACAGGTTATGCTAACTAATCGGGTAGATCGATTCAAAATTTATTTGTATTAACTCTTTCTACTTGACTCTGAAGAATCAATTTAGTCTTTTGTTTTTCTGTTTTATTAAGAGATGTTAACTTAATCTTCTTATGCCTCGTCCCAGTTTAGAGCCAATAGCAAGGAAATACTATTATATCCTCCTTACAAATTGTTGTAGTACATCTCGCACCTGCTTCGATGAAATATTTTAAGATCGATTCAAAATTTATTTGTATTAACTCTTTCTACTTGACTCTGAAGAATCAATTTAGTCTTTTGTTTTTCTGTTTTATTAAGAGATGTAACTTAATCTTCTTATGCCTCGTCCCAGTTTAGAGCCAATAGCAAGGAAATACTATTATATCCTCCTTACAAATTGTTGTAGTACATCTCGCACCTGCTTCGATGAAATATTTTAAGAACACTAGTTCATTAAATTGGATACTCATTTCGGCCTGAAGAGACTGTTTCTGTGATTGATGGAGCCAGATAAGGTGTCCACAGCCTAAAAGTCATTAAATCACTAAATGCCAAGTTTGCTAAGTTTCAGTTTCTAAACCACGTTTTGGTATGTGTCTCTTTAAATGTTGTTAAGTGATGATTTTTCTCTTCAGCAGTTTGTCGAAATGCAACTAGACACAGACAAAACGATACTTAGATTAACAAAAAGGAAGGAAGGAATGAAGGAAAGAAGGAAGGAAGGAAGGAAGGAAGGAAGGAAGGAAGGAAGGAAGGAAGGAAGGAAGGAAGGAAGGGAGGAAGGAAGGAAGGAAGGAAAGATGGATGGATGGATGGATGGATGGATGGATGGATGGATGGATGGATGGATGGATGGATGGATGGATGGATGGAAATTATGCATCCCGTGCCACCAAAAGCCTATTATTGAGTCGTAATAAAAAAGAGAACCCCATCTTGGCAAGTGTATTTTCGCTTTCCATCACATTTGTGACCGATACCGTTATTTATTTATTCAGAAAAGCAAGTTATGATATGGAATATGAATAAAATGAAGAAACCAATGAAGTTTGCTGCATGTGTACCGTGCCTGCTGACGTGGTCACCCTTGTTTAAAGTATTTATTTCATTTGTTCTAATAAATCAACACTTCTTTTAGTCAATGCTTCTGTTAGTTAACAGTATATGTCTTAGGCTGACTCTGTTTACAGACCTTTTGTTTATTTCATATACGTCCTGGCAAAGATTTTAGGTTACACACTACTTTGTTACCCAAGAATTCTTTGCTGTTTGGTTTTTGGTTTTGCGCCCAGGTTTGAGAGAAAAGGTTGCATTTTCTCGGATTGATTGGCAAAGGTACATGTAAATCTACGGGCATGTTTAATAGGGTACATGTAAATCTTCGGGTACTGTTGATAGGGTACATGTAAATCTTCGGGTACGTATAATATGGTTCAAATAAACTTGCTATTACCGAGTGAGGGTTATGCCGCATTCAGGAGAATCGAGCACCATGCTTGAAAGGTTGTAAAGATTTATTGCATGTCTATTATATGTATGTAATTTTGCGCCATGGTTATTTAGATTAAACTTCTTAAAAAATACAAAGTAGATTTTACTTACCGACAAATTAGAACTTAACAGAAAAGTTTAGGAAATATTACCTTTGTCAGTGCGAATCTTGAATGACTTAAGTGTTGCCAGCTTTTCGCTCATCTCACCCTGGAGTGCCTTTCTCTTGGAGACCGCACGTCGTAGATTGGCAGAATCAGCGGAATCGATATCTATATTGTCATTTGTTCTCTTTGTATCAAACAATGTCTCTGTATCCGATTTATTCACACGACATCCAGCATCATTATTATCCCAACGATTGTTTAAAATCCGTATTCGTTCTTCAGCCTTTAGTAATCTGTACTCTAGTTCCTGCATATTCGCCAACCGGCTTTGAGCATCGTCAAGACGCTCTTTAATCAAATCGAGTTCATCTAATTTTCTATACAACTCAAGATCGCGTTGTTCTAACTCCCAAATTTTCTTCAGAAGTACAGAAATTATTCCATCATAAATGAGACTGTGATCTGCCGTGATAAGGCAAAATGCTTGAAAGAGAGCACAGGAAAGTACTAAACTTTGCATCATGTCACCTTCGTGGCAAGCACCTGCCAGCTAATCAATAAATCTTTCATGAAGCACATGTACGTTGCTGCACGATTCCATTATGTCGTTTGGTATAGTTTTGATAACACTGTACACATGCCGTGGTTCACATCAACTTAGATTTAATCTAAATGAGCCTTGACATTGTTCATTACATTGAGACTTTAATGACAAATCATATATAGAGAGAGCAAATTAATCTACCCACCTACTCTGTACCTCCTTATCCATCCAATCACCATTGATACATACATACATACATACATACATACATACATACATACATACATACATACATACATACATACATACATACATACATACATACATACATACATACATACATACATACATACATACATACATACATACATACATGTTCTAGTGTGTAGGAGTGACCTCCAACGGAGAAATTTGCCAGGTATCGAATAAGCTACTACAAGTATGAAAAAAGTACTAATCTGAGCTAATAAGTAGAACAAATAAGGCTAGCCCCCGTTATAAGTAAGAATAAAATTTATTAAAATCTCAAACAATAAAAAATTTCCACGAATAATCAATACATAAATAAACGACCGTTTGAGATATACAAATCGTTCTTTACTTGTTACTTTGGAATTTCAAAATACAATGACCATTAAAAAATTTCAAAATATAATGACAATTAAGGAATTTCAAACTACAATGGCATTAATACACTAGCCGATGCTGTTTAAGATAGAGACCAAATCATCATACGAGTCCGTGTAATTAAATAGTTCTACCTTTTGCAATAAAAGCATAACCTGTTGACTTCGCTGACCCACAGGTCCTCTAAGACTCTACTTCAGTACCGCTGTTCAGTTCGTCTTCCGTTCCACTTCTCTCTTTCTCCCAATTCGAGATACTTTTTACTTCATTCCAACTGCTCTTTCCTTTCCAGGCTGTTTTTCCTTCCCACACTCATTTTCCTCATCACGCCGTTTGGGTTGTACTTTTCTCAGACTATCTCTCCTTATGAAAATGAAACAGTCTAAATTGTCCATCACAATAACGGAAATACACAACTAGACTAACCCCCTCCTGGTCAGAAATTACTCTATCGCTTTCAACAGTCTACGCGGCTGGTTCCTAGACTAATCAACTGTGAATGCCTTCTACGCTACAGGTGGCATTGGCATTTTTCAGACGACCTCACTATACGTGAATGAATGAAATTCCACACTACACAACAAGGCTACCATTATGCATAATGGATTCGCTTCAGATAGTTCCTACTACTTCCGTAATAATAATCATCAATTCATTCAATGACTATAAATACAATATTATGAGCTAAATGAACTCAACACAGTTACGTCGAATACATAATTCCGTATATAAAATAAGTATGAATTCAACCTACTCAATTCCTACAATAATAAAGACTATAACTTAGCAAACCGCCATTGCACATATAAAAGAAGATATCTTTGTGCGGCTCGGTTAAACAAACTAGACACAATTATACCATATCAAGGAAAATTAATCTACTACTCAACAAATAAATTCCTGCAAATACGTGCTCATACATGCCATTATGTCATAGAATAAACGACGTATATAAATTCATGCAAATACGAGTACCTACGATCAATTAAATCATAGCATACAAGCAGAATATGAGATTTATGCAATTACTTATTGTCTTTTTCTGCTTTTCTTCTGCTGTTTTCCGCAACTAGTCTATACAAGCTGGTTGTATTTATAGTTTTAGCACATGTGAAGACAGCCATGTAGAGGTTTACAAACACAACGTTTTTGTGTTTATTTACTTGTCGTAACTATGTTTTGTATTTGCCTTTGAAAAAGACTCATTAAGAGTCGAAAGCGCTTGGGCTAGTTAGTTACTAGTTCCGTACTGTTCGTCGTCAGTTTATTGCATCTATTTTAATTAATCCCTGACACACGTGATCCCTTGGTGGATCAAGTACGCTTGAAAGGGTTGTTATTCGCCATATGATTTGTATTCTTTATGTGAAGACAGAAATGTAGAGGTTTACAAACACAACGTTTTTGTGTTTATTTGTTTGTCGTAACTATGTTTTGTATTTGCCTTTGAAAAAGACTCATTAAGAGTCGAAAGCGCTTGGGCTAGTTAGTTACTAGTTCCGTACTGTTCGTCGTCAGTTTATTGCATCTATTTTAATTAATCCCTGACACACGTGATCCCTTGGTGGATCCAGTACGCTTGAAAGGGTTGTTATTCGCCATATGATTTGTATTCTTTATGTGAAGACAGAAATGTAGAGGTTTACAAACACAACGTTTTTGTGCTTATTTGTTTGTCGTAACTATGTTTTGTATTTGCCTTTGAAAAAGACTCATTAAGAGTCGAAAGCGCTTAGGCTAGTTAGTTACTAGTTTCGTACTGTTCGTCGTCAGTTTATTGCATATATATATATATATATATATATATATATATATATATATATATATATATATATATATATATATATATATATATATATATATAAAGAATACAAATCATATGGCGAATAACAACCCTCTCAAGCGTACTGGATCCACCAAGGGATCACGTTTGTCAGGGATTAATTAAAATATATGCAATAAACTGACGACGAACAGTACGAAACTAGTAACTAACTAGCCTAAGCGCTTTCGACTCTTAATGAGTCTTTTTCAGAGGCAAATATAAAACATAGTTACGACAAACAAATAAACACAAAAACGTTGTGTTTGTAAACCTCTACATTTCTATCTTCACATGTGCTAAAACTATAAATACAACCAGCTTGTATAGACTAGTTGCGGAAACTGAAAACGTTGTATAATTCCCTAAAAGTCTACAAGCCAAAGCGACATCTATTTTTACTTTGTGTACATATGTAACGCAGATTATATCCCGGATATTTGATTCTATACCGGTTATTCTTATAGTAAAAATTGAAGGATAATAAGAAGATTTAGAAAATGTTAAATTCTACTAGTGCATAGTTTTCATTTTCTAGTCTTCTTGGTTTAGACCGCTTGGTTTCAATGTTCTAAGGCGGCGTGGTTTCAATGTTCTAAGGCGGCGTATCCAGTATGATTCCTTTTCCTTCCTGGTTTCGGAACTCCAGCTGTGGTTGTTAGCAATAGCGATAAGTATTATATCACTGAAAGTGTGGCCAGGGGAGGAGAAGTGTTCTGCGACCGGGCTTCTGTACAGCTTTTTTGTCATCCAATCAGATCTATGAAGGTTTATCCTTATGTGTAGCTTTTCAGTTTCTCCCACGTACTGAAGGCCACAGATCTTACATGTGATGAGATAAATCACATTCTCTGTTTTGCACGTTTTGTTTGGACCATGTATGTTTAGTTTTTCTTTAGTCACTGTGCTAGTGAATGTCTTGGTCTCTATCATATGTTGACAGGTTTTGCATCTTTTATCGCCACAGGGTCCAGATTGACTAGGTTGGTTTTGACTAGCGATTGTTGTTAGCTTGGCCCTGACTAGGATGTCCTTTAGGTTTTTTGGTCTCCGGTAAGCTACTACAGGTTTGTTCGGAAGTATTAGGTTTAGTATGTCTGACGATTGCACGGTTGGCCAGTGGTTTGCGATGATTTTACCTACTTTGGGATTGTCTGGGTGATAGGTCAGAATAAATGGTATCCTATCAACCTTTTCTTTCTGTCCATATCTGAGTAGGCCATCACGGTTTGTTTGTTTGGCCCTTTAGATTGCCTCCGCAATCAGGTCTTTGTCGTAGCCTCGGTAAATTAAATGTTTAGCCAGCTCTTCAGACCTTTCTAGGAATCTTTCATCGTCGGAGCAAATTCTGCGTATCCTCAGTGCCTGGCTATATGGAATGTTCTTAATGCAGTGTTTTGGATGACAGCTGGTTGGGAGAAGATACTGGTGTTTGTCGGTTGGTTTCGAGTAGATGTCTGTGTGTAATTTGTTTTCCACCAGTCTGGTTGTTGTGTCCAGGAAAACATGGTTTGAGTTGGAAATTTCTGCCGTGAATTTTATTGAAGGATGGAAGTTGTTTACCTTTGATATGAAGTTATCCAGACTTTCTCTTCCATACTGCCACTTCATTTCTATATCATCGATAAAGCGTACCCACTGGTATGGTGTACACTCAACCGATGCTAAGAGCTTTCCCTCAAGTTTTCCCATGAAAATGTAAGAGAATATAGGTCTGCCAGGGTTTCATTGTTTGTGGATTTTGGGTAGAAGATAAAATCTACCTGCTCTTGGGTTTTCTGGGCTTAAGTAGTTTTGGTTTGCTGGTCTATGTGTCCGCTCTGGTACGCCTCGTCAATAACATTAGTGATGATTTTTGCATATTCCAGCGTTGGATCATGGTCCAGTTTTTGGTAGAACCTAGCGTCACTTAGTTGTCTACTTGCTTCACTAATGTAGTCTTCCCTATTCATAACGACAACAGCGGAACCCTTATCTGCAGGCTTAATTATTATGTCTGTTCTGCTTTTCAGTGAGTGCAGGGCATCTGTTTCTTCTTTTGTCAAATTAGAATATTTGTTAGTATGGTTGATATGTCTGGAAGTATCGTTTTCAACCGAGTTGATAAAGGCTTCCAGATTCGGAATTGAACGTTTTGGTGGGGTCCAGTTACTTTTCTTTCTAAATGTGGGTTGGTCGCAGCTTATAGTTTCCTTTGATTTGTTTGGTGGTTGCAAGGCAAAATGGGCTTTGAGTCTTAGTCGGCGGATGAATTCTTCGGTGTCATTCTTAAGCTTCCCTCTGTCGTATGTTTTAGGACGGGGACAGAAACTCAAACCTTTCGAGAAAAGTTTTATTTCTGCATCAGTAAGTTCCTAATTGGATATGTTGACTACTGTGTTAGAACTGTGTTACTCCAATTTAGAACTTACTGATGCAGAAATAAAACTTTTATCGAAAGGTTTGAGTTTCTGTCCCCGTCCTAAAACATACGACAGAGGGAAGCTTAAGAATGACACCGAATAATTCATCCGCCGACTAAGACTTAAAGCCCATTTTGCCTTGCAACCACCAAACAAATCAAAGGAAAATATAAGCTGCGACCAACCCACATTTAGAAAGAAAAGTAACTGGACCCCACCAAAAAGTTCAATACCGAATCTGGAAGCCTTTATCAACTCTGTTGAAAACGATACTTCCAGACATATCAACCATACTAACAAATATTCTAATTTGACAAAAGAAGAAACAGATGCCCTGCACTCACTGAAAAGCAGAACAGACATAATAATTAAGCCTGCAGATAAGGGTTCCGCTGTTGTCGTTATGAATAGGGAAGACTACATTAGTGAAGCAAGTAGACAACTAAGTGACGCTAGGTTCTACCAAAAACTGGACCATGATCCAACGCTGGAATATGCAAAAATCATCACTAATGTTATTGACGAGGCGTATCAAAGCGGACACATAGACCAGCAAACCAAAAACTACTTAAGCCCAGAAAACCCAAGAGCAGGTAGATTTTATCTTCTACCCAAAATCCACAAACAAGGAAACCCTGGCAGACCTATAATCTCAGGTAACGGGCACCCCACAGAAAGGATATCAGAATATTAAATCATTTTATGAGACCACATGTCCACAAATTACCATCATATCTTCAAGGCACGACAGATTATCTCATAAAAAGCAAAGCTAGTGAACCATTACTGCCAGATACATTACTTGCTTCCTTAGACGTCATATCTTTGTACACCAACATACCGCACAACGAAGGGTTACAGGCATGTAGCGAAGCATGGGAAACAAGAACTGTAAACAATCCACCCACACACTTCTTAATCCAACTCCTGGAGCTTGTCCTAAAACTCAACAACTTTGAATTTAATGAAGAAAACTACCTACAAATCAATGGAACTGCAATGGGTACTAAAATGGCCCCTTCGTATACTAACATTTTCATGGGAAAACTTGAGGGAAAGCTCTTAGCATCGGTTGAGCGTACACCATACCAGTGGGTACGCTTTATCGATGATATAGAAATGAAGTGGCAGTATCGAAGAGAAAGTCTGGATGACTTCATATCAAAGGCAAACAACTTCCATCCTTCAATAAAATTCACGGCAGAAATTTCCAACTCAAACCATGTTTTCCTGGACACAACAACCAGACTGGTGGAAAACAAATTACACACAGACATCTACTCGAAACCAACCGACAAACACCAGTATCTTCTCCCAACCAGCTGTCATCCAAAACACTGCATTAAGAACATTCCATATAGCCAGGCACTGAGGATACGCAGAATTTGCTCCGACGATGAAAGATTCCTAGAAAGGTCTGAAGAGCTGGCTAAACATTTAATTTACCGAGGCTACGACAAAGACCTGATTGCGGAGGCAATCCAAAGGGCCAAACAAACAAACCGTGATGGCCTACTCAGATATGGACAGAAAGAAAAGGTTGATAGGATACCATTTATTCTGACCTATCACCCAGACAATCCCAAAGAAGGTAAAGTCATCGCAAACCACTGGCCAACCGTGCAATCGTCAGACATACTAAACCTAATACTTCCGAACAAACCTGTAGTAGCTTACCGGAGACCAAAAAACCTAAAGGACATCCTAGTCAGGGCCAAGCTAACAACAATCGCTAGTCAAAACCAACCTAGTCAATCTGGACCCTGTGGCGATAAAAGATGCAAAACCTGTCAACATATGATAGAGACCAAGACATTCACTAGCACAGTGACTAAAGAAAAACTAAACATACATGGTCCAAACAAAACGTGCAAAACAGAGAATGTGATTTATCTCATCACTTGTAAGATATGTGGCCTTCTGTACGTGGGAGAAACTGAGAAGCTACACATAAGGACGAACCTTCATAGATCTGATTGGATGACAAAAAAGCTGTACAGAAGCCCGGTCGCAGAACACTTCTCCTCCCCTGGCCACACTTTCAGTGATATAATACTTATCGCTATTGCTAACAACCACAGCTGGAGTTCCGAAACCAGGAAGGAAAAGGAATCATACTGGATACGCCGCCTTAGAACATTGAAACCAAGCGGTCTAAACCAAGAAGACTAGAAAATGAAAACTATGCACTAGTAGAATTTAACATTTTCTAAATCTTCTTATTATCCTTCAATTTTTACTATATGAATAACCGGTATAGAATCAAATATCCGGGATATAATCTGCGTTACATATGTACACAAAGTAAAAATAGATGTCGCTTTGGCTTGTAGACTTTTAGGGAATTATACAACGTTTTCAGTTAACGCAACTAGTCTATACAAGCTGGTTGTATTTATAGTTTTAGCACATGTGAAGATAGAAATGTAGAGGTTTACAAACACAACGTTTTTGTGTTTATTTGTTTGTCGTAACTATGTTTTGTATTTGCCTTTGAAAAAGACTCATTAAGAGTCGAAAGCGCTTAGGCTAGTTAGTTACTAGTTTCGTACTGTTCGTCGTCAGTTTATTGCATATATATATATATATATATATATATATATATATATATATATATATATATATATATATATATATATATATATCATATTTAAATTTTTAAAATTGATTGACTGTGAAGCAATTGGACTTACAATAAAGCGACATAACTCCTGCCGGAAAAATCTTATCCACATAGTAAATGATACGATTATTTCCTTTCATATACTACGTCATAACATTACTATTCATTTCTCAACATCTAGTGTATGTCTATCACACTGTATTATATTTACCGTTAACCCAATATATTTTTATCAAAATAAAGTGTATCCGTCTGTCTGTTTATCTGTTTGTAATATTGGATTGGCGAAACGGCGCTTGTGCTTCTAGCTAACGTTTGTATTTATCTGATTTGAGATTAGTTTCTGATAACAAAACCTTAAAACGAGAAATGTACCTATGTAAAAGCATACCTACATATTTGACCTACATACCTACATATATAGTCAAATAAGTGTGTGGGTTTGGATGTGACGTAGCAGTTATTGATTTTCCACTGTATGTATATTACCTGTCTCCATATAACTGAATCGTTTTATACGTACAATTAGTGATATATTTTAATAAAATCATAATTTTCTAGAATATTTTATGAAAAATGAGAAATGTAATGCTCTCGTGCTAGTAATAGTTATGATAGCTTCTCGAGCGTATATTTGTAACTGAATTTCGTAGCTCAGTTCAAGAATGCTGCATTCTGGTACTGAAGGTCACCAGTTCAGTTCCCATCACTGGTATATGCCAGTGTGTATGGTTATGGATTTACCAAAAATTATATGAAGGCTGGGGAGCATTGCACCTCCCAAGGTTTCATATTCTCATCACGATAAACAACGTGATGAATACGTTTTGTATTTATCCCGTCTGATTAAAGTGGTGAGTATATGAAACCACAATACAAGGTGATCTCCCCTAAAATAATCAGTACCTTTCCTGAGATTTCTATCTCATTGAAGGGTCTAAATAAAAAGATTCAGAAAGAATGTTAGCCAAAAAGAAACAGAACATGAGTTGTCAATAAAGTTCATAAGAGAGACATATCACAAAAAATAACTCCATGAAAGGCTACTGATTATTTTTGATATATTTAATAATAATAATAATAATAATAATAATAATAATAATAATAATAATAATAATAAATTTACCATCCTAACATATATGCTAAATATAGGCAAAGGTGAACCGTCAAGGTCAAGGTGAATTTCCAAGATCAAGGTGAATTTTCAAGGTCAAATTTATAGTTCAAAAATCAGAATTTTTTTTACAAAATTTACTCAGGAATCATTTTGCTAGCGTATGGACAAATTAATATATAAAGTTTCGTTTCTCGAATCAGTAAGATTTCCATCCTGATTTGTGAGTTTGAAGTTCTATCTTGACAATAATGGATTAGGTACACGCATGTAGACTTAATTTATTGGCTCAGATTAGTGGTAACTAATGTTAATTATATCACACACCAGATTCACTGCAATGGCGGATGTTATATTAACAATATAAGGTGAAATATGACGACATGTTTCATATGGGTTATTATTATATGAGAACTGTTGTTATTGGGGCTAATTTTCTCCATGAATCAAGTATTTTTTTTTTAAATATTCATCGAAGTTAATAAAATCAGGAATATTTACTTCAGATGCAATATTATTTGATATTGTTTCTTTGTCTACATCGGAATTACATATCTAAGATGATAACGTAGATTCCTGGCTAAAATGTTCTTAAAATAATTGAAATCATACAATATTGAATTTAATTGTAGAATTCCTTCAAGAATAATTTCGTTTGTGTCATTTCTGTAATTTTTTATTATGCTGGAGATATGATTTTTAACAACATTGAAAGAATGATTAAATTTATCATTCATTGCCCTATTTAAGGCATTGATAGGTATTTTGCTAAAAAGCCATTCTGGAGGTCCTTTTGTGTAAATGTCCCATAGATTAGGAATACTGTCGGTGTTGTCATCGAAAACTTTTTTATTGACTGTCCATGGATACATTTTTTGGTAATTAGGAATCTCCTTAAACTTTATGTTATCTGCTTAAAACTTCTCGATTTTTGGTTCTGGCGGATCTTAATAATATGATGCAACTTCAGGCCATCCTAACACTGATCTAATCGAACTTTGATAAATATCTACAGAATAATCAGGAGAATTTATTTCAATCATCGACGATAATGTTGGTTGGTATACACTAATTGCTTTTTTGGATTCTTTTCCTGTAATAGATTAATTCTGCGCTTGAATTCCTCATTGATTGCTCTATTTGATAACTGCCAGTTGGAATACTAACTACTTGCCAAGTGGGTGTTCCATCAGATTTATTCTTGTTTGCAAATACTAATGAATTATTTGGCTGTAGTCCACAAAATGGTTTTGATCTAATATTAGGCCAGGTATAATAAATCCATAACTGAGCTAATGCAATCTCTTTTACTGGAACTGCGGTTGTAAAGTTAACGCTAAATTCAGGATTTGTCGAACTTATTGATATCATCGTAGTTTTTGAAGGAGTTGTATTAGTGACGATCTGCTGTAATAACTCTCTCGTCTCAATCACCGAACGATGTTCAGATGCTGAGATTATTATTATTGTTATTGCTTAATTCTCCATTTTTTTTAACTTTGGTTATTGTCACCAGAATCACTAACGATTCTGAATGCTTCATCATAGGTTTTCATTATCGTTGCGAACTACTCGTCAGATATTTTACCATCACTGAGATACGTGGAAATATACCCCGATAGTTTAAAGTAGGTTACTATTGCTGTGTGTAATTTTATCATATACTCACGCAATTTATCATTTGCACACGTATCTAACCTTTTAGCAATAATGCCAAGAATCCCTGCTATAGTCGTTGAAGATGAAACAATAATTATTATAATTGCTGGAGCTGTCGTTGTTAATGTTGATAATATTAATCCGGGTCCAGCAACAATAAGAGATACTGAGTAAAATCTATATCAATGACAACCATACGTCTACGACATATTTTTACTTTTATTGTTTAATGGTCGATGGTAGTTTTTAGTTTGGTCAGCCATTCACATGCTTGAACGTCGATAGTAGACGTATTCGTTTGATCTATTATACTATGACGTTAAGTAATTAATTGAGTTACAAATTCCAAACACCACCAGTAATTAGCCGAGGCCATAGATTTATCAGACGATTGCAGCGTAAATGTTTCCTCAGAATCTTTGCCTCACACTACAGATACAGTTCAAGAAAAAATTACCAGTTGATGGAGATGCTGTGGATATTCTAATATATGCATATCTAAGTACGGCTATAATATACACCAGCAACTTGTGTTTGATAATTCAATTTTCTGGAGTCCATATGCTAGACCCAGATGCAACTGTATACGCAATAGTTTTTATCTGATTGTGAGGAATTTTAATCAGGCTCGTTGTTTGAAGAATATTTGGTGGACTTACAAAACATTCATTAGTAGTTCTTTTTATGTATCTTCGAGTAGGGCCCCGAGTGCCCGAGTGGTCTAAAGCGCTGTCCATTACGGATCACTGCCATCTCACCTCTGTCTGCGTGAGTTCGAGTCTAGGATTCGGCGAATGAGGATATGTGAGAAAGCTTGCCAGTAGCTTCTCGTTGGTCGGTGGGCATCATTTTTTCATAGCTGAAATTGTATCGGACAAGAATAATCTCACTTAATGTTTAGAACTTGAACAGTACTCATCCATTAAGACATGCAACGCATAAATGAATTCAATCTGTCTCTTGAGTTATTAAACGACTAATTTGGGAACTTGCTATAGTCACTCGGACAACATAGGTCTGACTACCAGCATCATGGATAATAAATAATGTAACACCGTAGATGTTAAGCAATTCTATCGTTTAATAATAAGTGAAAAAACAAATGCAATTTTGCATTTCACATACCTTACCTCTTAAGTTAAAGGTCAATATCGTAAAGTTATCGGTGTGTGTCTTTTTCCACACACAATCAAGACCTGAATTGGTTTGGCAGAACTGAAAGATGTTTTGCTTACATGCCTTTGTTTGTCAGGATGCCATCCATACATTGGACAGGAAGATCTTACTCCATAAATACCCTGGTTACGGATGAAAATCTACAGCCCAAAAACTTGAGATAATTGGTGATCTCACTACAAGCACCTGCATTTTGAAATAACTAAAGCAAAAAATAAACCATCTTTTGGTACCAATATACGAGGTGAATACGTCTACGTTTATGAAGGACATCTACGTGCATATATGAATCAGTGACATTAAAGATACCATTCCAAGGCAATCATATCAGATAATGAGGCAAATTCTTGTTCGTAACACTCCTCTGTCTTGGCAGGTATTGTACAACGTAGGGTCCTTTAAACCCCCTTCATCAATATATTTGTTTGTAGTTTACACTGAGTTACGATATGCTTAGATAAAATGTACCGTATTATTAACTGTTATCTCACATGAGACTCCGAAACAATACGTGCAGACCGATTCATTTGCATTGCAGCGTAACTCTAATAAGCCCAACTCGACTCACTATTTCTCAGGTTTCGCACTTTATCTTAAACTTGCATATGTTAAATACTTTACATTTTATAGTGGCACGTTCGTCAGAAAAAATAAGTTGCTCTTTTTTGAGTTGCTGTTTTAATAAATGAATATTTCGGATACATTCAGTAAGATACCATTTTTGGATAAAAAAATGTAAACTATTTTGGATGCTATTAGGGTGATACTTTTCAAAAATATTTTATAGCAATAATTTGTTGTTTCTAAAATGAATTTTAATAAGTTTGGGTTTGTATGGTAGGAACACTTACATAAAACATTCAGGTGGATGTTTTGGTGGTGGGGTAGAAATCTGTGGCAGGACATACAGGGTATTTTTGTTTTTAAAATTGTTTATATCAGTCTGTTTTTTTTTGGGGGGGGGTGATATCTTCGGTGCCATTTATACAAGTGTTATTTGTTAAGGTTGTCACATGGTGTAATGTTTAAGAACACGAAGTTTGGTAGGATGTTTCTATTTTTAAAAATATTGCAAGGGTGTGGGCAAAGTATTATTTTTTTAAAGCAGTTGGGTTGGGGTATGGTGTCTGAAAAATAAGATTTTTCTGATAAAGTGATATATATATATATATATATATATATATATATATATATATATATATATATATATATATATATATATATATATATATATATATATATATATACTCATCCTGCAAGTATGCTAAATCTAGACCTCTGAGTGGCCACATATGTGATATGTGACCCAATCAGTTTTGATTTAATTTTCCGGTTATATATTTCTAGGTTTAAATGTTCATACACGTATATTGTGAATGTTGATATATCAAGCATTTATTTTAAACTTGCATAATTATCCAATAAGTGATTTTGGAATATATGATCTAATTAAAATACCCTTTTATAACAAACTATTTCTAATAGTAACAGTCTATATTTGCTTTTATGTCAGAATTAAATAACCCTTCTGAAAATATACTTGCATCCAATACCGTTAGATAACGATGATCTCTCTCTCTCTCTCTCTCTCTCTCTCTCTCTCTCTCTCTCTCTCTCTCTCTCTCTCTCTCTCTCTCTCTCTCTCTCTCTCTCTCTCTCTCTCTCTCTCTCTCTCTCTCTCTCTCTCTCTCTCTCTCTCTCTCTCTTTCGTTGATTTATATTATGTATATCTACTTTCGCTAAAGTGAGGTATTTTTAAGAGCAAGTACCCCAAAACCACTTGATCTTTTTCCATGTTAAATTTGCAACATTTTTCTCATATTTCTCCTATTTAACAAATTAAAGCTCTCCATATATAGCTAAACGAAATAAAATTGATTATGACCGGTTTATTTATTAATATACTTTTTTATCTGTTTGTTTGTGTATGAAATATTGTAAACATTCTATGTGGACTGTATTAATTTAGGATTATATGACTTGAATGAACTCAAAACCTTTTTGGGCATTACCTGAAATTTTCTTTGTAGAAAGTTGTTTGCAATTCTCTATCGTCCATATAAATACGATAATAGACGATCTCAAATGGGTAATTATTGAATATTAAATTTATGAAATGAGTTGAATAATGACCAACTTTTGTGAGCCAAAACTCGCAAAAGCTGGACATTACTTAGTTAGTTTCATGAATTTAATATTAAAACACTACCCATTTGAGATTTTATTTTTGAAATAGTTTTTATTTCAGTAGAAATTATTTAGACAGAAAAATGAATGAATAATTTCTTTCATTCTGACAGACGCTGAACCTTTCATTTGTTGTGCGTAAAAATAGTTATAAAAATGTCGAAATAGTAAAAGTAGATTATACATTTTTGCTAAATATAAATCAAGTAAGCGTCCATGAAAAGAAACAGAACATTTTACAAAAAACAAAATTATATTCAACAAAAAGTGTCAAATGCGCGTGATGTTACATTGCTTTATGCAGTACAAGGTATCCGTTTGAGTAGGCCTACGCTACACAGTGCCAGTGTTTACCTTGAAATGCCACATCACAAGTAAACATTAGGCCTACATTGTTGCGATACTTTTGTGAAAAGACGATTACTGGATGCAGAAATACAAATAATTACTGTGATATATTTGTGACCGGATTTTTCAGGATTTCGACTAGCATCACACATTTACTGGATACATATGCAGTGATTGAATAAAGCTCTGTCAGTTGGGGATCAAAATGGACACATTTATATCTAAATATTTTTTTTTAACATGAGAAATAAAATATGCTGAAGATCTTCAAAGTGACCGCCCAGCTCCCTCCCTCCATCCAATTTGCGTGTTTTTCCAAAACTAAATGGAAAACATTTATCTTATTAATAGACTATGATATATTTGTCTTGATACGCCCTACACCTAAAATGTTATCAATCCAAATATATATATGTGTGTGTATGTGCGTATGTGTATAGATAGATAGATAGATAGATAGATAGATAGATAGATAGATAGATAGATAGATAGATGGATGGATGGATGGATGGATGGATGGATGGATGGATGGATGGATGGATGGATGGATGGATGTGGATGGATGGATGGATGGATGGATGGATGGATGGATAGATAGATAGATAGATAGATAGATAGATAGATAGATAGATAGATAGATAGATAGATAGATAGATAGATCCTCATATGACTTTGGAGTGTTAGAATTCCTGTACAGTACTTGATGTTACACGCAGGACCTTAACATATAAAACATATTTTCCGGCCTTTAAGGACGACTGGAAGTATATGAAACCAGTATTTGGAAATGTACAACCTGTAATTAAGGTTACTTGATAGTTAACAGGTCATAACAATTTTTTAAAATTCAAATTATAGAAACCTTGTGACAAATGTTATCTCCTAAAAAAAAGTGGTCGGCGTCAATTGCTATTTGTCGCAGCATCATCGGACCAGAGAAGAGTGCCAGTAAATGATGAAAACGTTAATCCATAGGCTTTGGAACCATATGCACCCTGCACCCATACCCTTTGACCAGCATTGCAATGTAGTGTTGCTGCAGTGCTTCCTTGTGCATGGTTTGCGTCTTGAAATGCAAGTGTTCTCACTTTTCCTAGGCCGTTAACTACAATTTCAGTTTGTACTTGTCCTGATGAAATATCAGATAAAACACTGGTAAAGAATAAGTACGTACCAGATACTGGACACGTAAATATTCCTATATTTGGGTCGTATGCGTTACCTTCATTGTAATCAACCCTGTCAAATATAAGAGAATGCCCTGGTATAATCGCGACTGGAGTAGAGGAAAACATCGCTGTAAAAGCAGCCTTTCTTGTGACTGTCCTTTTGATATCTTTGGTCGGAGTCATATTTTGCACTACAAGAAAAAGAAAAGAGTAGAAAAAATACCAGATGTGACAATACTTCTGTAGTATTATTTTGCAAAAAAAAAAACCCAAACAAAATCTATATACATACAAAACTTACGCAAGCACCGCATGCCCATATAGACACGCTTGGTTATTTGCTGACAATTTTGCTTTTTGCAATACTATTTCCTAACAAATGGGTGATCGTTTGCAGAAAGATTCTCCTAGGTTTATACATATTAAAGTCGCAGCTGAAAATCGAGAATTCCATTTTAATCCTATTTATTTGTAAATAATATAAATTTAGACAAAATCCATGATAAATAGCTGTGTTGCATTAAAGGATAATGCGCTTGAATTGGAAATTCGTTCTTTTAGAAAAAACACAGCTTAATACCATGGATACCGTTTTAAGACAAATATACGAGTTAAATATGAAATATAATTGCTAAAGAACATGTTACAAGTAAACGGTAAAACAATCATCATATACTGTATAAACTGTGGGAAATTCCCACTCTGATTTAATCAAATCTCAATTGTTAAAATGATGATCTGACAACATCCAGTTAGTAGTCATGTTCTGGTACCTATGTTATTAATATAATCACTAATTTTATCAACCAATCAGATAAAGTCTTATATCGTCGCCTTTTGGAGACTGAGCAATGTGGATGAAGAGCATGAAAATATACCGAACGATCTGATTCACTTTCAGATTTTTTAAAGCTACATTTCATTTTGCTAATTCTAAGGTCACCAGAACATAACCCTAAGCGGTCGTTGTCAGATCCTCGCGTAGGACAGCGGAGATCTGATTTTAATCAGATTGGGAAATTCCCGAATGAAATAAATGGCATGAATGCAATTGATTCTACAATGTGTTAAGTGTGATTATTTCTAAAAAAAAACTGTCTGTTGGTCACTTTGCAATAGTGTAGAAGTAAAAAAAGAATAAAGAGAATCCATTGGTAAGAACAATATAGCGTCAGTGAAGTCAAATACATATAATGACAATTACAACTCGTTTTGATTTGTGAAGATTTATATTTAGATATAAAGCATTTTATAATAAAGACAGGAAATAAAATAACAATTGAATGTGGTTGTTAAAACAACTATCTGGGTTTCCTATCCAGACACTAAAAAGTTGGTCATCAACTAGTAGCAGGATACTCCTAAAATGGTTCTTATATATTCAGTCATAGTACACTATAAATGTAAGTTTCAGTTTCGCACACTGATTTAGTTAATTTCCATAAGTAGGGTCCAGAAACGTTTGGATCAACAGCTGAATACATATATATGAATTATGTAAAAAACTACAACAAAAAAATTCAAAATTAAAAGGTCAATTTTTCTGTGCATAGTAACCTATATGTGTGTCTTAGGAACTATATAAGACAAAATTTGAATACAAGTTGTTTTGTAGACAAATGACATTCATTATTATTATTATTATTATTATTATTATTATTATTATTATTATTATTATTATTATTATTGTTATTATTATTATTATTATTATTATTATTATTATTATTATTATTATTATTATTATTATTATTATTATTATTATTATTATTATTATTATTAATATTGAAGTAATAGAAGATTCATCCCTCTTTACACCATGTATTCATCTGTCTGTAAAATAATGATTCTTCGAAAGTACGCATGAAAAACCAAACGATAGCAATAATAACAATAATAATAATAATAATAATAATAATAATAATAATAATAATAATAATAATAATAATAATAATAATAATAATAATAATAAAAACTACAGTAGGGTTTATTCTCTTTTCATCAATTGCAACGCAGACAGTATATTTCATTTTGTATTAGCGTTTCAGGTCATAAGGGACAATCTTTCAAAAAATATTGCTGGTGACTCCAAATCAACATCAATTACGTAATCAGTATCATTATTAGCAGGTCTGCCTGTCTAATTTGTCTATCATTTGTCAATTTTACTGACATGTATAAGTTCAAACACCAATCTTATAACATTTAGGTCAAGGTACATATTGAAGCAATAGTTATTAACGCATCATATTCCCATCAATTTATTATAATGTCAAATATGATCTACATATAATTATAATGACTTTTGCGTGTCTGTTTGTATTATTCTAATTCCATGACGGAATCCAAGATAGTTCAATAAAATATTACATAATCTGTCAAACGTTCTGACTCAGCTCGGATAGTTAAAATTGAAACTCTGTAATAATTGGCTGCGTGATTTCTGAACAACGCGAAACATCGTATCTCGCTCTTTCTCTGCTGCAGTTAGTCTAACCAATTTAAGCGTCGGTTTAGCAACAGCGTCATTTCTTTTTAATATTGCACTGCCATGTACAGAGATTCCTGATTTATCCAATCGTATATATTTGCATTGGATACTGTTAAACCAGTTACTTTATACACTGTATTTTGATGGAGCATCTATGTGACCACTTTTGCATTGGTTTATTGAGGTAACACTTCTCAAGTGATGATTTTTTTGTCGCAGTGTCACTGTCACTTGCTTTTCTGTTTTTAAGTCTTACAGGCAGATTCATATACAAGCTTCCCCTGTGCAGATGATTTCAAATATTAAGTACTGTCAAACACTAATTTCGCACTTTCACAATCTTCATGTGCACATTTTGGTATAGAAAATCTCATTAAACCATTAGTGGCAATACATATTCCAATTTTGCTAAAATCTAAATCATGCTCACACACACACACAGACACACACACACACACGCACACACCACCTTTGCTAAATAAGTTCAAAGGACTGTTGCGAATTATCTTCATCTGATCTGGTTTATTTAGTTGAATGTGCCTTGCACGAGCTCAGCCATCGGCTTCCTGTCATGTCTTAACATTAAATCTAACGGTATCAAAATCTTAAATATTTCAAATTATCTCAAGTATAGTAGAGTACATTTGGAATATTCTAACAAATCCTAATCGTTGCCACATGAATTATTTTAAATTTGTGTTGAATGAATATCTAAATTAATTAGTGATGAGTTTGCAAATGTGTGTTTTTGGACGTATTATTTTTGTTCTATTTCCGAAATATATTAAATCAGCATAAATGTTTTCCTCACTTGGTTTGGAATGGGTAAGCCAATGATAAACGCCTACATCAATGATTGAATTAACCATATATATATATATATATATATATATATATATATATATATATATATATATATATATATATATTGCTGATATTTATGTACTTTGCTATATATATGTATATATTGCTGATATTTATGTACTTTGCTAGCATTTCAATTTATTTTGCTTTGTCGCTTCGGATGGATTATGAGATCATTCAAGCAAATGAGTTACATAGTGTTCTAAACCACACATGCTCTCTGAATCTACTGTTGACATCGGCATAGTATTTATAATGACTTTCTACTAGCATTCATAATATCCATTTTGAATCTACATTTTACTATGAAACAGATGGAATTTCAATGTATCTTTGGATCATTTCACCTAACATCACGTGGGTAGACGATGGAGTTATGAATTGGTTAATAATTATTTTCTTTTTTTTTTTTACTTGGTGCGCGAAAATAATATTACTATTTAAAAAGTTAGAAATAGTTACTATGGGCTTTTTACTTTGATTAAGAAATGTAAATATACAGATCAAGATTATAGAAAACTCATTGATAGTTTTGATTGACACAAAATAGGTCGTTTTTGTATATAGTTACTTAAATGCTTACAATAAGACTAATGAAACGTTACCTCTCTTAATAGAATTTTTGAAAGACACACGCTCTGTATGTTTTTCACCCATCTCAGTCTGATGTACCTTCATGTTGTAAACAGCACTTCGTATCCCAGTGGAGACAGAGGAACCGATATCAATATTGAAATGTGTTCATTTGTGTCTAAAACCTTTATGGTAGCTGATGTGTTCAATTTACAACCAGCATTATGGTTGTCCAAACAATTTACTAACACACGTATTTGTTCTTCAGCCTTTTGCAACCTGTACTCAAGTTCCCGCATATTCTGCAATCGTTTTTGAGCCAAGTCAAGACGCTCTTTAAGAACTTCAATCACTTGGACTTTTCTATCGAATTCACGATCGCATTCTTCTAAATCCAAAATTTTCTTCGAAAGTGCTGAATAAATTCCACCATCCTGGTCACAGTTGAGTTTCTCATCTGCCGCTCCAAGATATATTGCTTGAAAGAGTGTGCAAAATAAGATTAAACTTTGCATCTTATCACAAATCGTTTCAAGCTCCTGTTCCACAGTACGTCTGCCTTGTACTACATGTATTTCTGTCTCATTTCTTTATATCTGCAGGTATTCACTTGATAAGATTACACGTCATTCGTCGCCTCCGAGTTAAAATTAAATTAGCCTTAACATTATTCATTGTGCCAAGACATTAATGCAAAATAATATACATGCAAAAAACTACCTTACCTAATCCGTACCTTACGACACACACATACATACGTACATAAACAATAACAATAAAGGGATATTGACTGAAGAAGACAAAATATCTCTGAATTTTTTTAAATGACCGATTAAAAAAGTGTTTAGTTTACATATATATTAATTTTTGTGTTAACTCTACAAATCTCAGCACTTAGCAGATAATATTGTATGAATTGGCTGATGCAAACGTTATGTAGTACGGAAATTGTATATGAGTGACATTGCCTATGTATATATCTTGGTCTATTGAGACTATTGTATATGCGATTGTCTACTCTCATGTCACGTTTGCTAGTCAAGCCCATTCTCCCATTTAATGACTACGATAGAAATGATTAAAGCTAAGTTATTACCAGAAATGTGTGTGTGTGTGTGTGTAGAGAAAGAAAGGTAGATAGTTGCAAGCCAAAGATGTTGAAAGATCTAATCTTTTGAAAAAAATTTTATGTCGTAAAGATTTGTGCAAAGCCAAACGTATCTGGTACACAAGTGTAACCTCTACTAAAGGTAATGTGAAATGTCTTAATACGCATCATGTTATACAAATGCATCTTAACAGTGAACATGTTGTGGAAGTCATACAAATTTGTCAGCTTTGGGATTGATCTACCCAGAAATAAAAAAGTCTTATAAAGTCCATACATTCGCGAGTAAAGGTGATATATATTATGATATCAAAGTAACTGAGCAGCATTTGTAGAATAAGTGAAATGATTGCAGTTAAATAATATAAAACTACCGTTAACAGAAATGTTTAGAAAAATATAAATCATACTTCAAGTCATGTTATTTAACTGTGAATTATATATTTTGAAAGATAAACTCTTTGATCTCTCGGTTCTTGTCAATAGACCTGATTGATATAGTGCGATATATCTAAAGCATATAAACATATCTTGCAAAGAGGTTTGATACAGAAACATTCTCACAAATCGCCATTGGATAAGGACAGCATTTCGATTAATGGCTTAGACGTTATTCCAATAGTAGAAAATAATGTTTTGCATTTAATTCATGCAAATCTTTCTTAATACAAATTAACATTAAAGAAATTTGTTGATGGTAAAAGGTTTATGCTAAGGCGAACAAACTCTAATCCTGCACATATCTCAGACTTCGAAGACACATACGTCATTGCGAATACGACGCATTGTTACGACGTACAATATTCAACTTAGTAACGACGTGCAGTCTCCAGTATTCAGGCTTATCAGGCATAGATGGTGCCAAAATACAGGATCCAATGTCATTTAAGACTATACAGGGTTTTCGTTAGTGCTTCATTCTAGGTTTAGTGTTGTGCAAAGGATATTAATAAAATGATTGAACTGCCTTGTCGAAAACTATGCATCAAAACATAATTATCAAGAATATTGAAAAACTGTATTTGTTCAGTTGCTTAAACGTGTTAAAAATGAAAAACTCTCTTCCGAATATTTCATATGAAGGTTCATCTTCTTTGGAACCAATACATTTAATGCCGATCAATAGGCCAAGAAACGCTATAAAATTTTCCTACTTATGTACTTGCAACATGCCTGAAATTTGCAGACACAAGCGCTTAAATTTGGAAAAGAACAATTGTTATTGAGCAATGAGCGTACTGTAAAACCCAGGTGCTTGATGGTTACTCCCTAATTAATATGAACTTGAATAACGTATAGAGTTATAATTATATCATATCATACAGTCTGAAGTGGTTTCATCTTTCTAGAGATGGTCTCGAATCAATTGCAGATAAATCAAATTCTGTACGGCCGTTGTCTGCGAATGATGAGCTGGAATTTAATACTTTGTATGTGTAAAATTGCCCCCACCGTGAGGTTTTGATTGTGGGGAATTGGGAATAGGGTGCGTCTAATATTTTATTTAAATTATTGTAGAAGTCCCACCAAGGCTCGATTTTGAATGTGAATTGTATTAGTCAAAGTTGATGTACAGCTATGAGCCCTCATTCAACAATGCCGACGGTTAAATGATTTATGATACAAAAATTGACGATCAATAATAACAATTTAATAACAATTAACAGGACAAATAATTTAAATTTCCCAAGTACAATTCTTCCGCTCGACCCTTTATTAGCCTATAGCATTACTTGAGTCGTAGTGTGAGAGATTTTTTACTTGTCCTTGTGTTCTATTCATCTGTCTATTCTTCTCTATCTCCTAATTCCTTTTCTTCTTCCCTGACTCCCTCCAAGTTCATTCTCTTCCTCCTCCTCAACTTCTCTACCTTACACATTTTCTCTTCCCTCTCTGTTTCCGCCTCCAGACTACTCTTGCTCCTCCTCTACCTTTCCTTTTACGAATGGCTCCCCCGGAATAATCTTTTCGTTATGAATCTCCCTAGGTCTGCTGATAATTTTGCCGCGAGTGTGAGCTATAATCCCGATGTAAGTTTTAATCCCACCCTCTGTATTAATTCTGATTGGATGTCACTGTCGACTGATCCAATCTAACGTGTTAGATAATGTCCACTCGCCGTCTTTCCACGTGAGAACACCCTTTCAGTAAAGTACTATTATAAGTTTGGAAGTGTAGATAGTATGTGTACTGAGGAACACCCTAATAGCTCACTAAGAAATACTTTCACAGTTCTCACATTTCCGCCCCTAGCATAAGTATGTCTGACACCATACAAAATGAAATGGCTGACATTTATAGGCAAATATTCACGAAATAAATCTTCTATTTAAATAACATGGGCCATTTTAGATCTGCATTCAGGAAATGTAAAAGAAAAAACCTGCATCCTAAAACATTATGCAACCTACAAATATACAGATTTTCAGTAAATACTGATACATTCGCAGGATAATACATTATATTAAATAATACAACGACTCACATGGAAGCTAATCGCATTAATTCATTGCCGTTCATGCAGCCGTATATAAATATCTTACATTGCCCTCACCATATCTCCTTTAAGCACTAAAATCAATGAATCTGACGTGATCGTCTTTCTGGATACTTATAGGCAACTTTTGTTTGTTTGGGACTGCACAAATATCTACGAGAAAGAGAGAAACTTGCATTTTTAATGATACGTTGTACATCTACCTGCGTTCTATGTAATTATCACTAGATCTGCCATTGATCTCTTTCACCTGCTGAATCCAAGGATATTGGTGATGACCTGTGTGGTAGTGACCAATACCATTTTCCAATATTATTAAGCAGTATTACTCCCAAATCTTGAGGGCCAGGTCCGAGATTGGAATTAAACAAGGTAAATGAGGAAATGCTTCAATACTTCTGCGAATCAATTTATAGATGATTTTTTGACAAAATAGTATATCTAATATATTATTTATCAACTTCAACAAGTTCACGGTGTAACAGTAACAAAATTTTGGCGATTTTTAAAAGCGTCACCAAGTCATAGTATGATGCAACATGAGAAAAGGGAAAAATCCTTAAAATATTCAATGTCAATCCAGCAACTGAATAAATATCGTATTGGTTCATGCTGTTCAGACCATTAGCGAGAGCAAGAAGAAAACGGTGAGTCTCTGTGTCTCAGGCTTGACCGCTCTCACTTTTTTAAATCAGCTGTAGGAAAAATCACTAACAGGATACAAGCTACTGTGACAAACACTAATATATGTCTCATGAAATAACCAAGATCTTATCAGAAATAGCACTACATTGTCCAAAAACATTCATAAAACACCTTTTCAAAGGGAATTATTAATATACCTAAAAATAAAGATTTCTCTAAATTTCATATCCTTAAACGCTGGAGATTATTAAAAATCATTTAATCTCACCATTCTACGAAATGCACTTGATCGAGTCCAAAACATTTCAGCAACATCAGATGACTATCAAACCTTAAAGCACCTGATACAATTCTTTAAGACAATTACACAATCAATCAGATATACGCCCAGTACCCTACGAAGAACGACGGCCGGTTCTTAATGATTCAAAATATTTCTCATTTGAGTCAGACAAAGAAGAGGAAAAGGATGAAACTTCTAGTCCTGAACCATCAATGTCATATGAGCCGTATTTCTCCCATCATCCTCCTCTGAACCCCACGCCGTAACACAAGGTAAACTGAATGAACGAGTCAGGTATTTAGAACTATCAAAGAATAAGGCAGAGGCTACAGCAGTGGAATCTCCTGGTAAGGGTTAGTTAGGGTTTCCATGTTCAATGACAGTCGAAAGGATCTTTTCCCAATCTTCATCATGGAAGGTGATATTGTAGCCTACAAGATTATTTATAGTGTGATGGCAGTCCTCAACAACGTTTATGATCCAGATCATTTATTCGTCGAAGACCAGCCATCAATTTCATTGGTCATGTGGTCACTATGAACGAAGCCTATGAAAACATGAAACAACTTTTGATTTGCATACACTATGACCAACAGTAGTGGCAGCTTTGTGGCGATTTGAAGGTATTTACTTTCCTTCGTGGACTGCAGACTGGATAAACAAAGTACAGCTGTTTCCCTTGCAAATGGGATAGTCGAGCAATAGATTTCCACTATATCAAGAGAATGTGGCCACTCATTGGAGCCTGGGAAGAAACGTGTTCAGCACCCACCACTTTTTGAATTAAAGAAAATTGTGTTACCACCCTAGCACATCAAACTGGATCTGATGAAGAACTTTGTTAAGGCCATGGACAAAACACAAACAGCTTTCAAGAATTTCCGTGGAAACTTTCCAAGGTTAAGTTAAGTTAACGTAAAGAAAGGTGACTTTGTTGTTCCTCAAATTCGTGAACGTCTTCGAGATAATGCATTTAATCGTGCACTGCGTGCCAAGGAAAGGACGGAATGGAAAGCTTTCCTGTTCTTGGTAACAAATATTACCGGAAACAACAAGGCAGACAACTATAGGCAGTTGGTGGAAAACCTTAAGGCATGTCAAAGACTTGGATGCTACATGTCACTAAAAATACATTTTGGAACTCTCATCTAGATGTTATTCCACAGAACTGGGGAGCATGATTGACGAGCACGGCGAGCGATTTCACCAGGACATTGCAACATTTGAGAAACGCTATTATGCCGAATGAAACCAATTAGTGCTTGTAGGCTATGGATGGACAGTGATAATAGATGCTGTATGAAATGAATACAAGAAACAAGCCAAGAAGAGCCCAGTAGACACTAATTAATATCTATGACTATGTACTTATATATACATAATAGTTTCATGCAACTTGTTTCATAATAAATTTTATTTATTTGACCTTTTCGCTATTTCTTAAAGTGTTACATAAACAAAACAGGTAAAATATTATCATATAAAGGAAGTATAAACACACGATGTACATGTGAAATATAAAATCTAAATATCATAGAAACAATAGCCAATCATTTTTTTTTAATTGTCATATTTAAATTTAGCACACCAAAATTCGTAATCAATAGTACATTTTATATCTGAAGCAGACGACTTCTAAGAAATAGTAGACTAATGTATTACAGTTTTTGCTGAGGGGCAGAGACTTAACCGTCGGCTTGCAGTTGGAAGTGCAGTTTGAATTGCATGAACTACATACGACAAATCATTTAATGATCGGATAACAGCCAAGGAAAATATGTAGAGATGCAATGGAAGTACTTCATACGATGCATTGAGGAACTGTTTATTTATATGTATCTTAATTGTTCAGCGCACTGTTATTCAAACATTTTTAATTATCCCTCGTAAGCCTGTGAGTCGCAATACCTTAGGAACCCTGCGTAGTTTTACAGGACACGGAATTCTTACATTTTGTCCCTCCATGTACTGTTGTTATCTTTACTTACAGTCAGCATGATCTGCATTATGTGACCGCAAGTTAATATTGAGTAGTTTGATACGTTTTGCATTCATTTTGAATTTACGTTAATATCATATATGTTATTATAAGTAATCAAAGATGATTTCACGAAAAACAGTTTCCGTCCTTGTATTACTATACCCTTTTTGTTTCATTTTGTTTTATTTTAAAGGAAATGGATGACACGACGATTATTAAAATATACATTTAAAGAAAAGATGTTCATAAAACAACGTTAATTAATTATCAGGACCTGGTTATAATACAGCACCAGCAGCATTTGAAAGTTATATAAAATGGAAAAATGTGAAATGAAAGAGAACAATTATAATAAAGGAGGTAATAATTCAACACAATTAATAATTCTACACTTTATTTCACGGTCGGCCAGATCATTTCGGTCAGAGACAGTCATGGCTCTATATTCAACCGCGGTAAATTTCGATCTTTTACTGTGTTTTTGTACGGGCTAATTAGTGATCAATAAAACATCAGCTTTATGAAAGTACATCACTGTGACCTACATTTCACATTTCAATGACTTTGGTTAAAAATTATTTAGGACATTTTCTCAAGCCTTATTGTCCATTGTAAGTATCTGCGTCTTGATCATTACCAATACACCCTGATAAAATGTTAATCGCTGTGACCAACATCCTGTTCTTCGTTGACTTCCATAATAGTTACGTTTATTACACTTTCAAAGTCAATACCTAATAGATCATATTGCAGCATGATATGAAGATTCATCTGGTTGACTACAACATCTTGCCAATAAAATTTCACACTTTGATTAAGTTAGATGGCATCAGCTCTGTTCTTCAAGTTATGACGGAGCGAGCAGAAAAATTTAATTGTTAACTTTACATTATATTTATGAAACACTATTTCAATATGTTAAGACACTTGCCTTTTTGCCAGTCGGATTATCTAATGCTTGCTTAACATGAAAACATGTTCTCGTCTGGCACGGACTAGCGGCAACAAAGTACTCGAGTCTAAGTTTTCGCACTACATCCACCCCATTGACACCAATTTCTCTTCATTTGACTACAGATTTGTACAAAGGGTAATGTATTAGTTTTCCATGAACATTTCTATCTTTAATTTTATTGTTGCTTTTCAGTCAGCATTCGAGATCATGAACCTATTTAAATCAATACATCCAGACGCGAACTTTAAACCTAGGACAGGATGTGGATGAAAACGATGACAACACAAGGTAATGAAATTTTTGTAATAGATTACACTGAGATGGAATTATTTCAGTCTTCACAAAGAAGAGTCAAGTCAAGCTCTTACAAGCAAAACACCATGACCTTAAGTAAGATTCATTTTACATAAATTGACAACTAATTAACAAACTAAACAATGTCAATACCTTTCTTTAAATTCGAGTCCAGGACACTTGATTGATTTCACAAGTTTATGGCTACCCAATACGGCAGCTTTCACGATATTCTGTACTTGTGTCCAGTGTATGTGCACATAAAAAGTACATAATAACTGTATTAATACTTAAATACTTGGCGCCATCTGCATTGTTTACATTGCATCAAGTAATTGACATGATCCAATGGTCTTCTTCCCAAATGTAATCTACATTTAGACCAATGTATATCATCCATTGCACCGACTCAATATGTAGCACATCACGATTCAGATTTTCCTTTTTTCCTTTGAATATCTCTACGCATGTCAGCGGGTCCTTTACAGCAATGATCATAATAATATTATTACCTTGACCAAGTTGAATATCAATCGTTTTCTTTCGTATCAACAGCAAGAATGCTGGTTCAAAATCAAGTTACACTTTTAAAGCCATTTCTCTAAGCTGTAACTACTAATTTTTCTATACCAAATGGGATGGTGAGTGTCTTCATTCGCAAAACAGTGAATTCATTTTCATAAATACTTTGTAATAAACCACTTATACATACACATAAACACACGCACTCACTCTACCGCGATTGGTTAGTAGCTTGACATCGTTGGGGGTACATAACAGTGAAAAGAGCGAAACTTTCACACTTTATTCTAAGACGGTGGTTGGAAGTTATTTGCGGTCTCTCTAGTACTGCAAGTCTGATGCTGCTTTTAAAGAACAAATACACTATAATACCATGTTACGTTTGTTGATGGACAATGAGGTCTTTACGTTGTCTCTAGAAAATATGTAAACATGATTCCAAAATATATCAATTCTATGGGAATAAAAACCTAATCTTGGTATTACTATATGCTTTCTGCGTATGATTCAGATTATGTTGAGTCAGTTAATATGAAATTATTTTCCATATTTATACGACGCATGTGGATTTGTCTTCTTTTGCATCGATTAATTAAAAGTTGTTAATTGGCCTTTGTCTTTCCTGCACAGAATGGTTGTTTTGTAAGGTAAACTGTCATGACGTTGGTAGATACAATGTCTGTTTTGTTTGTTTGTTTTTTGTTGTTTTTTTTGTTTGTATGTTTTTTCTTTTTATTACCCTTTGCTATATTATATGTGTCTCTCATATTATTATTATGGCTGTAAAATATTCATAAGTGGCCACTATGTAGAGGTAATATTTCTTCCATGAATTAGGTCATTTGTTGTTGGATGAAAGGATCAGGCTAGCAAAACAAAAAATACCAGACCATAAGGCGAGAACAAGTCCACAGTCTGGATATATATTAAAACAAGTGCAAGCATTAACCAGACCTGGGGTGAAGCAGGACAGTTTACTAGCCTATCCAACGTTATCCATGATAAAAACCTAACAATAATAACGAAATATTTCAATGCACCAAAAACATAATATTTCGGAGGTAGAACTGGTCTAGTGCGATTTTTTAAAAAAAAAGTTTCCAAATCATGCATTTGTTACTCATCCTTAGGCAAGTTATTCAGTAGGCAGGTTATTCAAAGGTTACACTGTTTATGCGAAAATGGGACTATTTTATCTGAGAATATGTAGCAATTTAGTTAGAAGGTTGCACGGCTCATGGGAAAATGGGACCTTTAAATTACGTCGAACAAAGTCATGATTACATATTAGGTGACACAATGCATTTTCTTTCAGTCCCGGTAGTAATAAACTTGTCCAAATATTCCAAAACGAGACCATGCAAGCGGTTCTTTATTTTCGAAAACTATGCCTGAATATGACTCACAAATCGATTTGTAAATAGAATTACGGCAGTATTATTATAATTAAAATGACTAGGCTTTACTTGGACCAGTCAGAATGTATTTTCAGATCTGTATTTATGCCTATATTTGTTCCAATGAGAATAACAATATCAGATGTTAACAGTACAAGTTCTTGTCTGACACGTAAGATTTCTAAATATCATTTACATAATCCGTATGAGACAAAGATAAGGTCAAACGATTGATCTTCGGCTTAATTCAACTTAATTTACATAAATAACGTTTTCATTAAATTAATAATATATAATAATAATTAAAACACAACACAAAATATTTTTTAGACGTATTCAAAACCTTGCATAGAAAGACATTTCTAAATTAAACCTAAATTCCAATATTTGCGACACTTCATGTGAAAGTCTTAACAGAATTATACCTGCAGCAAGAAAATCGAGCTCTTTATGGGCTAAGATAAATAAATAAAAACTTCAATAACTTTCATATCCCTAAACTAACATTTGTTACATAAATTTTCCTCGACTCTTTTCACATCTCTGACATAGTTTCGTCATAAAACCTTGACAACGATGATAAGCAACTGTTGTGATGCATTGCCAAATTTAACCTGTGTTGATTGTGTTGTGGACAGCACAGAGCAAATTAATTTAGAGTAAGTAAAAATATAATTACTGTTAGGTCATCCCAAACCAAACGATCCTTTAAGTTACTATTTTCATGTTCAGCCTATGGATAGGGTAGGAAGTGACGTAACATTGCAACAAGTGGAGGTGGCTAATACACAGTTGGAAAAACAAGTTGGATGCCTAACATAAATGTATATAATGGTTTACGTGCAGACAATATCCTAATATTAGTCTGCTTTTCACTGAAACACAGTTCCATCGCGTATTTCAAAATTATATATATATATATATATATATATATATATATATATATATATATATATATATATATATATATATATATATATATATATATATATATATATAAAATTATGTATATATATCTATGTAAAATTATGTATATATATATATACTAAGTAAGAGAGTTTTTTGTACATTTGTTTTCATATATGCATTCAAGTCTCTCTTCCACTTCTACTTCATGCTTCTATGTATGTATGTATGTATGTATGTATGTATGTATGTATGTATGTATGTATGTATGTATGTATGTATGTATGTATGTATGTATGTATGTATGTATGTATGTATGTATGTATGTATGTATGTATGTATGTGTGTGTGTGTGTGTGCGTGCGTGCGTGCGTGCGTGCGTGCGTGCGTGCGTGCGTGCGTGCGTGCGTGCGTGCGTGCGTGCGTGCGTGCGTACGTACGTACGTACGTACGTACGTACGTACGTATGTATGTATGTATGTATGTATGTATGTATGTATGTATGTATGTATGTATGTATGTATGTATGTATGTATGTATGTATGTATGTATGTATGTATGTATGTATGTATGTATGTATGTATGTATGTATGTATGTATGTATCTGTAACAGCTGCCTCGCTAGTCGCTCAACATTAATAGGTTAGTGATAGGACTATTCTTCGTGGTGTTAGGATAATGTGACTGGGTGTGACATTATGCTACATGTCTGCTGCATGATGTCACAGTGCTATACATCACTATAAACTGCCAAAAGGCATACATTGTAGCGATATGACTGGATAAATGTTAAAGCTCCGTCAAAAATCTAAATCACAAACACACGCATACACACACACACAATAACTCACATTAACACGGGAAGATTACCATTGGGCAACTTTTGTCACAACACATACAAAGCTAATTAGAGTAAAATGTTTTACCTAAAAACACACCATGATAGCAGAGCCGGGATGTTCCGATAGTAGGATTCAAACCTGTAACCTTTTAAACTTCCGTCTAAGAAGCTAACCACTTAGTCGCCGTCAAATACTAGTAACAAAGACTAGTTACGCCAGATGTAAAAAGTATTTAGGGAGATGTATTCCTTTGCTCTCAGCCCCGAGAGTCCTTGCGCAATGCATTCTCCTTCAACTACAAAATAGACGAGATTTTATTGCTTTGCATTGGAACATATATCAGAACTTAATGAGGGGTGCTTAGATGACTGTGGACTTGAAGTTAGCAATCACATCTTTCGTCGAGTATCATACCGTAGACATATTAATATATTTGTCAAACACATGATTCCCGAGCTCGTCTCCTTGCATGGAGATAACAATATCACGACAGACAAAGTGCCAAATTTGTCAGAGTACAGATTAATTATTCTCACAATATACAGATGTTTGCTCTTGGTGGTCTTCTCTGCGGATTCATTAGCATACAGCATGATGATGAGGAATTGGATTGTTTTAAACATACAGTATTGTCATTTCATTAGATAATATGGGATTGGAAACTTTTCTAGCTCATCTATAACACAAAAAATTATCTAACGATGAAATTTATGTTGCAAAAACTTGAGCAAACTATATTTTTTTTAAAAAATCACATATTGGAAAGAGTATATAACTTTCAAAACAAAACTTGCGCCTATAATTACGAAAAGCACTTACTGGAGAAAGACAAAAAGAAGGTAAGAGGATGAGGTACATAAAAGCTTTGCACAGATCACAAAAACTATTGTCCCTTGCTCAGTACCTGAATTTGGCACTTGTTATCAGTTTTTTATTTGTTGTGGTCGATCATGTTCCAGCAAGCATCAATAATTTATACTTACATATGGGTCGTGTTTACACACTATTTTACATTGCTGGTCTTGTTACTAATTCATGTTATCGCTTGAGTTTGAAACTGTTGCCGGGGCCTTTATTGTCCGAGTTATCTAAAGCATTCTCCATTACGGATCATTGCCATCTGACTTCCAGGTATATTTAAGTCTCTTCGTCAATGTGCATATGTAGGAAAACTTGCCAGTAGCCAGTACATATAAATACACTAATAAACTGACAACGAACAGTGCAAAACTAATATCTTACTAGCCTATGCACTTTCGACCCTTAATGAGTCTTTTTCAAAGGCAAATATAGTCATAGACAAGACAAACAAATAAAACAGATAAACCTTTGTGTTTGCAATACTTTACATGACTATTTCTACAGGAATTAAATTAATAAATTTATTATGTTTCGACTAGTTTATTTCAAAATTTTGCGGATCCTGGAAAATATTTTATATTTACATAGAATTCAATGAGCCATAAGTACATCTGTTATTTTATTTGAATTTATGTAAGCCCAATTTATAACGTGGATATTTCATTGTTATAATAGTAAGCATAGGCTATTGTTGTGAATAATAAGCAAAATCAGAGAATTATTTAAAATAAAATGTTTCAGCCGCAAAGATATAATTTTATTTGCGAATGGCTGTCTTTTTCTGGTTTTTCAAAATGCACCTATTTACTCATTAACCCTGGAGGTTTTTCCGTTTCCGCCTGAAATGTGAGTAGGAAACACATTTTGGGGACCTGAATTCATCCTAATACATAAAGTTTCAAGAGATTTCCGGTTAGCCTAATGCCTCTTTATGATAAATACATCGTTTTTCATTGGCTATTTTACTCTCGGAGGCTTTGTTTGTTGCCTAACTGGCCCATTATTTTCGTATCGAGACGAATCCTTCTTCCAAATGACCATCTTATCCTACATGTTAAAAACGTTCGTCTGTCTATGTGCAGTTCAGACTCGTTTACCTTTGAGACCAAAATGATTAAAATCGGGACACAATATCGGATTCTGATCAGTGCTCATTTTGGGTGGAAAAAAATCGCGTCCAAAAAGTTACGATTTTATACTCTGTGTGTTTCATACTGCAGCTTGAACGTCCAGTTTAATTGGTATCCTTATACAGTCACATCTGTCTCGTTTCTATAATACCAAACACAAAAGCGTATCTTATATGACCTTGACGCTACAGGGCTCGGAAGTGGGCTACTATCCCCTGCCGCGTAAACGAGGCGCCAGGGCTTAATGAGTTAAGCCTATGAACATAGATATTTCGTTAAACCTATGTCCCTCGATATTTGAAATTCTCAAAATTTGAAATCTGTGATTTGTAACATGCCCAAAAAATGAAACAGCTAGAAGTTAAAGAAGGGTAAGAGCTTAGGGAGGGGTGTCGCTTAACGGACCCATCTTTTTGGTATCGAGACCACACTTTCTTCCAAATGCCCATCTCATTCTACTTTTTGCAAAGGTTCTTCTGTCCGTATTTAGTTCTGTCAGATCTGTCGAAGGCCAAACGTTCTAAAACCCGGACACAAAATAGGATTCCGAGTTTGGGAGAAATTTGGTTGGAAGAAACTTGGGTCCAAATATTATGTTTTTCCCACTGTTTTTTGTAGTGCAGTTAGAACATCCAGCTTTTTGGCAATAATGCACAGATGCATCTGTCTAAATTTATGTAAAACCACCCAATTTAGGGTATCATACAAGACCTTGACGCTACAGAGTATAATGACACGTTGAAATATTTCTAGTAATGAAACAGTCAGCACGTATAATTCTGGTCTATAAGAGCGGCACATCTGTGAAGACGGCAATCATTTGTCTTCCTGCCTCCCTGCCCAAAATTTTCGGTTTGCTTTGGGTTTTTTCCCTTTTATTCTCTTTAACTTTATACATTATATGCACTACTTTAGTAGTCACATTATATACACTACTTTATTATGTAATTTTGATATGTACAGATTTATTCAAATACACGATTATTATAATTGTTTTGAAACATTAGTCTGCTGGAATCAAAATATTTATTTCTCGGGGTTTTCTGATGACATAATAAATGTACTACACTGCAAATGGTTGCATTATAATTTTCATAGAATTACTGGTCCCCTGCGTTGTTTTAATTACTCTTTTTCACTTTTCAGTTTTTGGTTGGCATCAAATGTTCAATGTTTTCAAAGTTTCAATTTTCTAAAGTGCAACTAATTGTTTTATTTCCGTTGCCCATTAAGCAAGCGCTTGAAATAATGGTACAAAATACATACAATAAGATAAAATAAAATAAAACGCATCAACGACCTCCCTGCATTTATCTACGAAGCGCTGGCTGTATTCGTTGACTTATCACGCAAAAGTTGTTGGATGCACAGGTGACAAAGCAATACGGTTGGACAAGAGATATATAGTCACTTCAGAAAATGTAATAATCCTAACTTATGTTTCCAATGACCGTATTGATTGTTTCCTCTTAACCTGTCACGTATATATTCTAAAGAGTCACGTGCAGTATGTTAAGTTATTATAAAACATTTATATGTGACAAGCAATCTGAAGTATGCATCTTACGACCATTATCATATCTCCTTCCCTCAGCGTCAAGACAGGGCTGTATTGTTACCTGGCGGACGGCCACATATCACACAAGATAAATGTCATGTTTCAGATCATAGAATCTATTTACTGTAGACTAGTCCCACATGGCTGGGACGTGCCTAGTATTTCTATAGCATGATTCACGTTTCAAGGAATGGGAAGTTTACTTCTTAGCTTTCTTTTTGTTTTCTCAGGTAAGATTTTAACATTTAGAATGACTACGTATTTTGCCAGGATAATATTGCCTTTTTAGATAGTTGTGTCGCATGTGTACTGTAGCGTCTTTGTGGTGTTCCTTCTGTAAAGTTTGTTCTCTTTCATACATATAATGTGCTTTTGAGTGAATGGTTTTCTCTAGGTGAGTTACTGTTTAAAAGGGGTTAATTATTTAAATAATAGCTCTACAGAGATCATATTGTTTCTTTGATTTTATATCTTTGGGGCATGTATATATAACCAGGCAACTTATATGAAAATTTAAGAACAACCTTGATTTACCAATATAATAGGGCGCGTGGATCTTCGCAGCCTCCAACTCATCTCTTAAGTGATTTGTTAACTATAATGTAGTCATCTTATATATCAGGTCTTTGTTCTGCATTTCTGGCTTAGCAACTGCATGACTTAGTAACACCCCAGGTAGCTTATATTCCGGTTAAAAATCTTTCAGAGCAGTGTTTGTATGGTTATAAGATATTTTAATTATTAAAGAAAAAAGAAACAAACACATATTTGACAAAGTAAAAGTTGTTTTAACCTGATTTTGCTGATTTTGGTGTAATTAAGTTTGTGCACTATCTCCAGCTCTTAAAAAAGACGTTAAAAGATGTGTTATTAAATAAATTGGTATACATACAAAGTTTGGCTGCATTTGGCGCACAAGTAAAATTTTTTATTTATTTTGGCATACAAGCAAACTTTGGTTGCATTTTGGCATACAAGCAAATTTTTGTTGCATTTTGGCATACAAGCAAACTTTGGTTGCATTTAGTATACAAGTAAAGTTTGATTGCATTGTACGTACAAACAAAATTTGTTTGCATTTGTATACAAGAAAGTTTGATCGCATTTAGAATACTAACAAAGTTTTGGTTGCATTCGACATACAAGCAAAGTTTAGCTGCATTTGTCTTACAATCTTTGGTTGCATTTGGCACACAAGCAAGTTTTGGTTGCATTTACTTCAGTGTAGTTCCCTCCAGCCAACAATATCTCTTAACAAGACAGAGAACAAAATGGGTTGTCACATTTTCCATAAGTGATCAACAATTGGTCTAAACACAGGACTTAATTGCGATATTAAAAATGAAGCTTCCTTGATGTGTTTCAACTTGATATAATACATAACTTGAAAATAGATAAATGATAGTTCGTTCATAAAAACAAATATTTTCATATTTGTAATATTTAAATTTTAATAAACGAGACGTTACACACCATTTGGCGAAACGAAATCTCTAATCAGCATTATTGCTTTAGAATTTTGAAACGTACTTCTGATCTCTCAATAGATTGATCTTGAGATGTTAAATCACCTGTCAACAGCGAAGGTGACATATGAGAAGTTTTGTGATCCGATTGGCATCCATAGAATACAATTCATTATAGATATTACTTGCCTCAGCATTGGTATACACGCTTTAGAATAAAAAATGTCATTATCTCGTGTGTGTGTGTGTGTGTGTGTGTGAATTTCTTTTTATCGGAAAATATTAAAATTATCAAGAAAGGTAATTTTTAGATTTTGTATGTCTTCCCAGCTAAAATATATTTTACATTCTTGACTAGATTTGGAACCACAATGTATGACTCACCATGGCCTGCTGTGTCACAATATATGCCTTTCCATGGCTTTCTCTCTCTCTCTCTCTCTCTCTCTCTCTCTCTCTCTCTCTCTCTCTCTCTCTCTCTCTCTCTCTCTCTCTCTCTCTCTCTCTCTCTCTCTCTCTCTCTCTCTCTCTCTCTGAGCCTCAATGTATGCCCAAGCATGGCTCTCTGAATCATAATGTATGCCTTACCATGAAACTCTGTATCGCAAGGTATTGCTTATCATGGTTCCTTTGTGAGTCACAATGTAAAACGTAACACAGCTCCTCTGTGTTTCACAATATATGCCTCATCATGGCTCTGTGCCAGTATATGCCTGATAAGGACTCTTTGTGTCACAATAATACTTTATCATATATCTGTGTCACAATGTATGCCTTGCCAGGCATTTTGTGTCATAATATATACATTATCAAAGATAAGAGCCATAATGCATACGTCGTCATGGCTGTCTGTGTTGCACCTTATAAACTGATCGTGTCAATCTGTGTTACCACGATGTGTACTTTAACATAGCTCTTAGTGTCATCCTGAATTAACAAATCAAACTCTTTAATTATAAAAAACAAGCTGAAAATCTAAGAGTTCGTAAGTATTTTAAATACTGAGCCTTAATCATGTTGTGCTGCATGAACCTAAACCAATTTCCATGGCCTCATCATATTGGAAGAAACAGACCACCTGTAATAGCTCAAGTGTGAAGTAAACACATCAAAGTGACTGATATGCATTCAAATTTTATTTATGTCAAAAGAAAGTTAGAAATAAATTAAAAAGCTACGCATCCATGTGACAAGTTAATTGATTATTATAAGTACATAAGTAGAACAGAAATCTCATAGTGATTAAAGATATGTCAGGATTGTTGTATTGACGTATGCTCCTGCTGTCTGATTTATTTACTTATATCACTTAAATGGATAAACTTATTAGCTATGACTGTAATCCTGTACGCTCAATTATATTACTTTTGGGTTTGCTATGATATTTTATTTTTACGCTGTGTCACTATACTGCATTCGTTATATACCGAAAAAATCTCAGGTATTATACGCAAGTGTTTAAAGAAAATATTCTTTCTAAACTAGGGGTGTGTATTATACCTCGATGTAACTTTATTGATTCATTTTAATAAAATCACGTGCAACCGTTAGCACCGATTGCAATATTACTACTGGCTAACTCAAACCGAATACCGGTAACTATATAGTAATAAATACCGGTACTGTTCTGTGTACCAAAAGGTCATCAAAATTATTTTTGAAATGTTCTATAATCTATAGCGCTGACTTTGATAGATTATCGATTATACGCCGATTAAGCGCTGGAGTTCTCCTGCAAAACCAAGAAATCTGGGTAGGTATTATACATAGGTGTTAAGAGTTTTGCATTACAGTTCAAGGAGAAAGTCTGGGTGCGCACTATGCATGTGTGAGTATTTTACCCGAGGTTTTATGGTACTTAGTCTACATTTGTTATGAAATCCAGTGAATCAGTTGTAAATTCAGATTCATCAAGTGAGTGTGTGTGTGCGTGTGTTTGCGCGCGCGCGTGTTTGTCTTTATGATGTTCCTTCTGTAAAATGTGTTCCCTTTTATATGTATAATATGTCTACAGTGTAGCAGTAGCATCATGTCACATATTATCCTGACCGAATAGTCCTAACACTGACCTCTTAATGCAGCTGCTAAAACCATTTGTATAAGTCTGGTAGGACGCAGTTCGAATTCGAAATCACGACCTTCTGCATCCGACGCGGACGCTCTAACCACGTAGGTCACCAGAGTGGTTCAGATTCACCAAGACTTTCTTACTTATCTTAGCTTAGACAACAACTATCTGACTTACGTTAGTCATGGCCTTGGACAACAACTATCTTACTTACGTTAGTCATTGCCTTGGACAACAACTATCCGAACTATGTTAGTCATTGCCTTAAACAACAACTATCTGACTTACGTTAGTCATGGTCTTGGACAACAACTATCTTACTTACGTTAGTCATTGCCTTGGACAACAACTATCTTACTTACGTTAGTCATTGCCTTGGACAACAACTATCTTACGTTAGTCATTTCCTTGGACAACAACTATCTTACTTACGTTAGTTATGGCCTTCGACAACAACTATCTTACTTACGTTAGTCATTGCCTTGGACAACAACTATCTTACTTACGTTAGTCATTGCCTTGGACAACAACTATCTTACTTACGTTAGTCATTGCCTTCGACAAAAACTATCTTACTTATGTTAGTCATTGCCTTGGACAACAACTATCTTACTTACGTTAGTCATTGCCTTGGACAACATATATCTTACTTATGTTAGTCATTGCCTTGGACAACAACTATTTTACTTATGTTAGTTATTGCCTTGGACAACAACTATTTTACTTACGTTAGTCATGGCCTTGGACAACAACTATCTTACTTACGTTAGTAATGGCTTTGGACAACAACTATCTTACTTACGTTAGTCATGGCCTTGGACAACAACTATCTTACTTATGTTAGTCATTGCCTTGGACAACAACTATCTTACTTATGTCATTTTAGTTAGGGGCCCCGAGTGGCCGAGTGGTCTAAAGCGCTGTCCGTTACGGATCACCGCCATCTCACCTCTGACTGCGTGGGTTCGAGTCTAAGATTCGGCGAATGTGGATATGTGAGAAAGCTTGCCAGTGGTCGTTGGTTCTCGTGGGTCGGTGGTTCTTTCCGGTGATTTCCTGGTTTCTTCCTCCACCATTAATACTGGCCGCCATGTATAGCCTATCGTGTGCTGAAAAATGGCGCTGAGCCCCACAGCAACAACAACAACTTATGTTAGTCATTGCCTTGGACAACAACTATCTGACTTACGTTAGTCATGGCCTTCGACAACAACTATCTTACTTACGTTAGTCATTGCCTTAGACAACAATTATCTGACTTACGTTAGTCATTGCCTTTAACAACAACTATCTTACTTACGTTAGTCATGGCCTTGGACAACAACTATCTGAACTATGTTAGGCTCTAACTTGGAGGACAACATACCAGAATAATCAAAATATGTTATGTTGCATTCTGGATAAAATGACTAAAAGTTTTGGTATAAATGCGACTAATCTGAGACCGTCTGAATAACACGTTTGATTTGTTATACGGTACGGATGATTCAATGAACTAAAGCAATGTTTCTTTTTCTGTTTAGGCTTTAATACTGCTTTCTCTTAAATGCAGATAGCAGTTTTTATGGATTAAGAAATCTCCAAAACGAACAGGAGAAAATATCTAAGACTGTAAGGGATATAAGAAAAGTTCATGTATTATGTTTAAATATGCGATAGAAAAGAATTACCACTAAAGACGGAGTCACGCTTGAAATTATCATATTTTTCTTTTCTTCCTTAAATATTTTATTTTGATTATATATTTGAAAATGTATTTTCGATCAGAAAAAAAGAAAACGATCCAATATACATAATTTGTCTTAGTATTTCCCATTTCAATTCACACAATAGATAAAAAAAAACCTTATTAGCACATCGAAAGAAAGAAGTTCCGAGATTTTTTAGCAGTAAAGGACTGCCACATTTTACAAATGTTTTATACAAAAAAAAATGAAATGATTTTATCTGTAAACACGTTTTCAGCGTGTATTTATATTGCAACAAAACTTATAGTGCAGGGCGTAACATCACAGCGTTCTCGAAAGAAACATCAAAAACAGTCAGTAAGAACATTAGTCTAAAGTTTTCAAGGACGGTGAAGTGGTCCGTCACGCTTCTGAGCATTTCTGTTATTATTTTCTCATTCAAATGTAAATTGTATTCAACGCTGACAAACTGGAGCTAAAGGTCAATATGAGAAGCTTCGCTCAATTTTGACAGTGACTTAGTATCGATTTACATACAACTGTCATCCGTGATTTAAGTATCCATTATTTTCAAACTTCGTGACAAAGAGTCGAAAACTAAGAATAACAGCTAACACGAGAAGTCTACCTTTTGTAGTTTGGAGTTCACTTTTAGGTATTTCTTGATGTCACTCCCAAAGGCTTCTTAAATAAATACCAGTTTATTTACAGTTGACATATTTTAAGATATGTTCATTCTGATGTGGATGGAGAGAAAGAAAGGAATTGGAAAAGAAAAAAATTAAATCAGCCTAAATATGGATAGACAGGTATGAATAACATTCATAATGGCAAAAATATTTCCAAAATGATCGAAGAAAGTATCTACAAAGGTGACATCGTCAAGCTGGCGATAAAAGCGGTATCGTAACAGATATGATACTATATTTTCCCACTGATATAGTTCATTATATCACTTGAAATAAAAGTAGATAAAATTTTGGGTTGTTTTAATTTTACCAGTCATGGCAACAATATTGGATGTCGAAAGATTGTTTTAAAACAAAAGTCAAAACACGTAGTAAAAATTAAATTAGAAATCCCTTTCTTGAAATCTATTTCGATTTATGCTTTGGTTTGCTTTTAAGATATTTTTGACTGACATTTTTTCATTCTTGAATAGCCTCATATTGTTTTAAACCAAATGTATCTTTCTAACCGGAGAGAGAGAGAGAGAGAGAGAGAGAGAGAGAGAGAGAGAGAGAGAGAGAGAGAGAGAGAGAGAGAGAGAGAGAGAGAGAGAGAGAGAGAGAGAGAGAGAGAGATTAGTCAAATTTGTAAATAAAATAGTTAGGCAGATGCTTTTCTTTAACGTGGAAATTAAGCAGTTGTAAACGTATACCCCCTCTGTGACCCTATTAGTTTTTCCCACATTGATATATAGAGGATATCGAAGTTTTTTATAGTAATTATAAGGAAATAGTTCACTTGGGAGGTGGAAACTTGCGACAATACAAAATGTTTCTATTTCATGGATTAAATATTTCCTTTTTGTACTGAAAAATACACAACTTTCTTTTTTATCTTCCAATAATGCAAAATTTTTCAATTTTCATGGATAGTGTATCAATTTTGTGTCAATGCGATTAACGGCTGCATTACTAAATCGATTAAAAGCGGTTACTGAAAGTTTACAATAGTTTCAAGGCAGTGAATTGTTACAAATTTGGACTCTACATAACAACAGAATAGTTTATTTGTTGACAATAAATGCGTGTTTCTTATGCAAATATACAGAGATTATAATTTCATTAACACATTTCTTGAGCGGATGGATATATAACATTGTGAACAGAATTACTGCTGTGGAGGTATCATAGCAACATGAAAGAAGGGACCATCAGGATTCGGAGTGTGACATCATTCAACAAACGATGCTAAGGCTTGTGACTTTATTTGTAAGGATTTGGGTAGCTAAACTTGTTTATTTTTGCAGTCAGGCGTGATTTTATTGTGTTAGCAGGCATGCAGTCTATTTCAGTAATAGACACTGTACCCTAACTTCGATTGTCATTAAATTTTGGTTTCCAATCTAAACATTTCCTGATTTCTCACTCGTTTTCAAAGACGAATATGATTGTGTTGACATTTAAAATCGCTACTTAAAACATCTCATATCTAGATGCATTCAAGATTTTTCTTTAACAAAGAAAGGATCGTTTGTCGTTGTGTGCAATATGTGTATGATAGTGAATTTCGACACAGAATTTCGAATAGCAACGGGACAGGTAAGTTCAGTCGTTTGATATATTTGCACGATTCATGCACAAAACTTGCTATAAAATGTTTTTACTTCAAGTTTGCTTCTTATTGCTTCTTGTTGAGTTACATTTTTAAGCATTCCTGACGGCGCATTTTCATTGATTACAAAAATATATTCTAGGGGTCACCATGTTGACACATTTAAGGTTTATTCATACTGGGAGTTGAGAGAGAAAGAGATGGGGAAGGGCGGATGAGAGAGAAAAGAGAAAGTAAGAAGATAAAACAGGATAAGCCAAAATTAGGTAAAAGTAGTTCCTAAAGAGACATCATCACTGTTGCTAAATCATATTTCTCTTCATGACTTATTTCATCTTTTTGTTAATGAAATAAATCATCAATTTCAAAAACAATGTTATGTTCTTTTTTATTCGTCCTATACGTACATCTATTAATATTGCAGGTTGTCATTAATTGCAAGCAAACATTACAAAAATCTTTCGTAGCTCATGTACTTGCCTCAAATGGTTATATACCGACAACACTTAAATGTACCTACTCCCTTTTCTTATTGTTATATTTAAGGTCTGTGTTGTAATCTGCGTCAAAACAAATGGCATAAGATGTATATAAGGGAACTACCAACAGGTTGAAAAGTCAACTTTACCTTGATGTTGACATTTATTCTGCCCACAGTTCTTTCCATCAATACAACTCTAACCATTGTCGCATAAGTGATATTCTATCTACGCAGTACTATCAATCACTGTCAGATAGAACAATGGTGATCATATATTTGGTCACTGGATGAAATGTATTTCTCTTTTTTTTGCCTTTTATGAAAAATCGGGAGATGAGCATATAATTTCCTCTGTTCATTAATTGCACTTAAGTGTTCATCAGAATTTTTTATGTTTTCCCATTCTACAATTATTACAAATAAAGGTATAAGGCTGGGCACAGAACATCTATAATATTCGCACACCCTCCCATGTATTTTACCCCCACCCCACCCACCCACCCATCGATTTGTAAAGGAAAAGTACAATTGATAGTGAAAAATGCGCAAAACTGAATTATTTCATTGGTCGATTTATTAGTTATAATCTGATTTTCACAGGAGGTAGGAGGATAACGTTGTCAATTTGTCATTTCAAACCAAATGGTAGTTTTCAATATAAACAACCAAGGAGACTGCTCGCTGTCCTTTCCTGGTGTCTACAACAGCCTATTTCAGTAAACCTGTCATCCGATTAAAAACTTGCAATGTCCTGTTTTCATGTTTCTTAAAAAAAATTGAGCAACTTAAAAAAGGAAGAACTGTAGTATACGTGTTTTTAAGGAGATATAGTTCCAAAATTTACAGAATAATTGATTCTGAAGTCGTGCCAAGTATGAAGTTACACGGTGGATGACTTGATAAAATAAAACTTTCCAATGGATACAGTTTTGTTGTATTCTGGTCAATCTGATACCTACACAATTTCCATACGCAGATAATCAGCACCGACACGACGTGAACCACCTAGCTGACAAGGACAACTTTCCAACGTCGTCACGTGACTATCACAGTCACGTGATGACATTGGAAAGTTGTCCTTGTCAGCTAGGTGATTCAAATTGTGCCCTGGAAATGATTAAAATGCAGGACGTTCTGGACATAGAACACAATTAATTTTGAAATGTTCTATAATCTATAGCGCTGACTTTGATAGATTATCGATTATACGCCGATTAAGCGCTGGAGTTCTCCTGCAAAACCAAGAAATCTGGGTAGGTATTATACATAGGTGTTAAGAGTTTTGCATTATAGTTAAAGGAGAAAGTCTGGGTGCGCACTATGCATGTGTGAGTATTTTACCCGAGGTTTTATGGTACTTAGTCTACATTTGTTATGAAATCCAGTGAATCAGTTGTAAATTCAGATTCATCAAGTGAGTGTGTGTGTGCGTGTGTTTGCGCGCGCGCGTGTTTGTCTTTATGATGTTCCTTCTGTAAAATGTGTTCCCTTTTATATGTATAATATGTCTACAGTGTAGCAGTAGCATCATGTCACATATTATCCTGACCGAATAGTCCTAACACTGACCTCTTAATGCAGCTGCTAAAACCATTTGTATAAGTCTGGTAGGACGCAGTTCGAATTCGAACTCACGACCTTCTGCATCCGACGCGGACGCTCTAACCACGTAGGTCACCAGAGTGGTTCAGATTCACCAAGACTTTCTTACTTATCTTAGCTTAGACAACAACTATCTGACTTACGTTAGTCATGGCCTTGGACAACAACTATCTGACTTACGTTAGTCATGGCCTTTGACAACAACTATCTGAACTATGTTAGTCATTGCCTTGGACAACAACTATCTTACGTTAGTCATTGCCTTGGACAACAACTATCTTACTTACGTTAGTTATGGCCTTGGACAACAACTATCTTACTTACGTTAGTCATTGCCTTGGACAACAACTATCTTACTTACGTTAGTCATGGCCTTGGACAACATATATCTTTCTTATGTTAGTCATGGCCTTGGACTACTATATAGTCTCTACATTTGTTTCTCAGTACTGAACTTTCCACTGTTTGACAATCAATACAAATCATATGCTAATTTAAAATACCTTTAAAGATGAATCTACGGTAAAGTTCTTGTCTAGTGTTGACCTGCATTTGTTTTGGAGAGGCTGAATTGTAAACAAAACACCATGCAACGGAACACAGATTTTACTTCCGAATCATCACCATGGCCTTATTACTCAACGTGCATTGTCGCCGCAATACACAGAGACAACCACACCATAAACTCCCATTTTAAAGAATAGGCAATTGCCTTTAAGTCCTTACTAAGAATGCCAAAATCTAACTCTTGTATCACCACTAAACGGAGACAGGAAAAAAGGATCTATAAATAGACTGGGACTACATTCGTGGGTACTGAACCGGATTTTATTAATTGTGTATTGATTCCTGACAGGGTCAATATTTTAGTAAAACTGTTAAATTTGCATTTTTTTTATTTGCTTGCCACTATTTCAACTTCATACATGAAGTCTTTTGAAATGTCCATGCAAGCAAGACATGTGACAGCTGTCTGAAAGTGTGTAGTGCTGGTGTTATATAGTGGGCAATTTGAGGTCCAATTGTTCTTAAGAGACCAAAACTAAATTTGCTATATCTTTCTTAATTAAAGGAAGTTTTCAATGCAGTAAGAACCTAATTGTAACACGTGATAAGACCTGTCTGTAAGTGTGTTTGAAGTTAAAAGTATTGATTTACTACAATTTAATGGAAATTTAAATAAATATTTAAGTTTGAAAAACTACTTATTTTAAAGAAATTACATTTTCATACAAGTTATAACATTCAGTTTGACAAATTTAAGGCAACAATGTTGATTAATGAATGGTCTTTAAAACAAATGGTATTATGTGTCTGTACAACTGATAATATTTTCCCAGGGGTACTGAAGCATGATAGCTCACAAATTGCAATATGCCTATTCAGATGCATATAGGTGTACATGCTAAAGAAACAATGACAGGTGCTATGTTCCACATTTATTGTTTCAGGTACTTGGGTAGTTGTTTGTATAACTAATAGCCCACTCAAATTTAAAGTTTTAATGGGACCACTACCATGTTTTATAGCAAATATGCATTTTATTTTAATGTAGATAACTACAAAAGTCAGCAATGCGATAGGAAAATACAGTTTAAGGGAGGTTCGACCTTATTGAACAATAATGCGAATCTCTATCATGAAGATCTAAGCCATGTCTTTGAGATGCTTTATATCAATGTGCTGATATGAACTCATCTTGGTCACTTATAGCAGCACACTGCACATGTCCTCATGAGACCTTGCTATCACCATTGGCCTACTGGTGAGCTTACAAATTGATCCAACTCTAATACTTTGTTCCAGATACCAGGTTAAACCTGAAACGATATGACAGGTTTCACTTAATTCTAAAAATGTAAGATGTAGGCAAATGAAGTTAAAATGTGTTAGATATGGTGATTTCAAAATAACATTCAGGTTGCAAATATGGGTAAAAAGATAAACTTCACATAGTGATACTCAGAAATGTGAAGCAATGGGTATGTATTAAAGTGATAAATGCATCCTAAAATAGATGAAGTTTCTACAAGCATATTTAGTATGTATCATAAAGTTTAAGGCAATGTTGGAACGGTGAAGTGTGATCATTAGTGCAAACAATAATACTTACCAGTATACGGAAAGTCAAACGACAATGTACCAAATTAAAATTTATTACTATATGCAATCTTATTCATGAAGAAAACACAATTTTAGATTTTGCGAGTGAATATAGCGAAATGTGGCCACACAGATCAACTATAGGTACCAATAGATCCTATATCATCAACTAAATGTGAAATTTTAATCCCGAAAACTTGTAAACAAGGATGGATATTTGCATGTGTGGGACATATGCAATGCACTTGTTAATATCACATGTGCAAACATAATTCAAATGATCTGTTAGAACATTTGAAGTCTATGTTTATGAGTGTTGGTTACCAAGTTATTAAGCTCAATGATTCAATGGAATCAGATATAAGCTGATGCTGCAATACCGCACTGTCAAAGTACTAAATTGAAATGTGTTACCAAACAGATGCATATTCATGAAGAAAATAACATCTTGGGATATTTTCAGTGCACACAGTCAGAAATAAGCCTTACAGATTCACTATTGGTACTATCTATATCTGTCAGTCTATATGATGTACTGAATGTCAACAGTTGATCCCAACATTCCAAACTATATGCATATTTGTTCATGTCAAATATGTAGCCATGTTAGGATCAGTTGTACAAAGATAAATTCAAATAATCTGTTTGAATATTTCTTATGTAAGCTTTAGAGTGTCACTTAACAAATATTATTAGTAATTAATAATGCATAAAGCAAAATGGATCATTAGAATTTCCATAATATCATCTGGGCCACAATGCCGCACTACATCAATCAACATCTTAAAGAAACTGTAGAATAAAATGGAATGCATTCTGTGTTCAACTTACATCATTTTGCTGTTTTCTTACATGCAATGGTAAATATATCTGGGTAAAAAATGTTTTACCCCTCTGACCTGTACTTCATTCTCTGACAGCTTAATATGATTTTGTAGCGACCTTGAGCAGGTTCTAGTATAAAGTTTTCATCTCTGTCCTCTCAATAAATATCCTATTACTATGTTTATAAACAATTATTGATAGCTATACAAGCAGATATGTGCTACTCAGGAAGTCACCCCATCATAAACACATAAATTAACTGTTTGTACCTTCAAATAAATAGTTTCAATGACCTAAAGGTACAAAGCAAAATATAATTTTGTCTTCATGTATTTTAAATGAGGGTCTCATTTTTACTAACAAAGATATTTTCTCTGACAAAATTTGACAAATATCCATCATTGGAGCTTGTATATGGTGTAGGAGTATATATATGCTCATATCATTTAATATCATTCCAAATAAATATTATATATGTGCATACTTGATGGAACAATTTTATTTTTTTAATTTTTTTAATTTTATTTAAATTTAAAAAATTATTACTATTTTCTTATTTTTAATTTCATTTTTATATTTTTAACGTGATTTTACATAACATATTAAAATTTTGCTTCTATTATTAATAATAAAGATTTTATATTTGATTAAACTTTACTCAAATGCATTGCTGACAGGCCATAAAACACAATAAATTTTACTATATAGTCTCTACATTTGTTTCTCAGTACTGAACTTTCCACTGTGTGACAATCAATACAAGTCATATGTTAATTTAAAATACCTTCAAAGATGACTCTACGATGAAGTTCTTGTCAAGGGTTGTCCTACATTTTTTGAGAGGCTGAATTGTAAACAAAACACCATGCAATGGAACACAGATTTCACTTCTGAATCATCACAATGGACTTATTACTCAACGTGCACTGTCGCAGAAATACACATAGACATCCACACCATAAGTTCACATTCTAAAGAATAAATACTTGCCTTTAAATTCATACCAAGAATGCCAAAATCTAACTCCTGGATCACCACCAAACGGAGACACGAAAAAAGAAATGATCTATAAATAGACTGGGACTACATTTGTGGGTACTGAACCGTGTTTTATTAATTGTGTACTGATTCACTCTGTGGGCCAGGCTCCTGTGCCCTAGCTTGGGGTTCCATTCCACATTTACCTTGCCTGCTTGTTAGCTCACTTAGTGGCTGCGCGAGGATTAGAGCCAAGCGGTGTACTTACTTTGCTAAAAAGAACATTTTCGATGTTACTTGCGAGCCCCACCCTCCTTATAGGTTTCTAGAGGAACTGCTCCCCTTCCCCTCAATATATGGTTAAGGTGAAATACTATGAAAAGATCAACTGCAAAAAAGACGGTCAATGACTATGTCTGGGGTACAGTTTTGTTGTTGATGACCTGTGCCACATATCTAAGACTATATAAATTTTGATTGCATGTAAGTTGTCGTTGTCTTACTCATTTTTGTATAGTCAAACATGTTTAAAAGTGTTGAGTGACATATATAAAGGATGTTTTCTTACTTTGAGTGAAGAATATATAAATTCAATAAATTTTGCAAGATTTTAATTTTTCACCCACCAGATATAAACGCTCAAGCATGATGGCTAGAAATATGTATTACAGGATGGAAGTAGCAAATTTATAGCTTGCATCACGCGTGATAATGTAAGAGGTTTGCCGTTTATATTGCTTTGTGTATTTTTCGCACAGAAAATATAAGTAGCAACATAATTCTCACTTTCAACTTAATGTAAAACAATACATAAAAATATGATTGTTAGATTTAAGTTTGGTCTCCCTCCGTATGCACAACAGCCATATTTACTACTCGGCCACGTCAACGCCGTTCACAAACTTTTAAATTTCGTTCTCATAATTTTATCAATATGCAGTGAAAACAGCATTTATTATCTTTCACTCCAGTGAAATATCAAGATTATTTCTCTGAAAAATGTAATGAATATAAAAAGCAATATACTTCCTTTTCGTTTCACGACTATTGTCCTTCGATAGAGTGACTCTAGAGGGACAGCTCACTGCATTAAAAGGTCATTCATAGTAACAAATTTATGAATCTATCGTCACACGTTCCGATTTAAAATTTTTCTCCTTTTCTTTTAACCTCTGATTACCAACGACAGAAGTTCCTCGATTCTCATTAGGAAAATGCATAAACGTGCTCAACCCATCCTTGCAATCAGAACTAAAATCTTCTTGGAAGGTTGATCCAATATGAATTACGTATTAATCGAGTAACTAATCAATTTGGCACCTGAATGTGGGGTTCCTAAAGGGGGTAGGGCCTTTCTCTGTTATGCATACTCCTGCCAATTAAGCATATCTTATTACTGGCAGCCTCAAGTGAAAAAAAATAACCTAGAGCAATTTGACCCGTCGTTAGTTACAGGATTATGGATCATAAAATAACCAAACTTATTTTATATGTCACTTGCAATTTCCAAATTAAATGATTTGATATATATATATATATATATATATATATATATATATATATATATATATATATATATATATATATATATATATATATATATATATATATATATATATATATATATATATATATATATGAAAGCAACTTCATGATGTGGTTTAGCTGCCTTAGACTGTGACTCGTTTCTCTTTCTCTCTTCATCAATATTTCAGTACGCTTGACATAGACTTGCTCTGTCAAGAAAGAATTCGTACTCGAAAGCATGTACATCTACTGGTGTTTTCGCGACGTCACTGGCTTGAAATGACAGGTTAATAAATGTCTGCCTCCTGCTTCGTAATACCAACATAATTTAATAATTGTGTCAATCTTAAAAGAGATTTATGTGATGCCTGTATATATAACCAAGAAGAATCTAGGTTTTATGATGATTAAAGACTGCAATCACCTTCTATCACCAGAAAAGCAGCAACAAAAAATTATATGGTACTTACGTACTAATTTTTTACCCATGTCTTTTTGTAGTTTTTAGGTTATAGAACGTGGAAATAATTCGTCGCGACTGTTCACGTTTTTTATTATTTATTCTTTGATATTTATGTTTTGCTTTGAGCGTCACCATTGCAGGTCTTAAAAGAGAAAATCAGCGCGGAGAGAAACGCAATCATCATCATCAACATTGCCGTGGTCGTTGTTGCCTTTTTCGCCTTTTTATTTCTTTCTTTCTTTCTTTCTTTCTTTCTTTCTTTCTTTCTTTCTTTCTTTCTTTCTTTCTTTCTTTCTTTCTTTCTTTCTTATTCTTGTTAAAATACTATTATGGGACTTCAATCTATAGCATGTGCCTCGCTAACGTAGATTTTGAACAAAGTACTAAATTAAAATTGGAAAAATGGATTTCTTTATGAAAGTTATTTAGTTGCCACCATCATGTTCAGAAGCATTTGAGTAACAAAGTCAAAGACCTGTCATGATTGTTTTGTTTAAATAATTCAGTATATGTTGAAAAAAATAAGTACATGTAATTTAAATTTCTTGACACCAGGAAGCCCCCCACCACATTGTTATATGAATTGTGGAATAAGTTCACTTTAAACGGAAACTTCCAGTGTGTCTACATATGCTTTCTTTCTTTGTTTCTTTCTTTCTTGCTTTCTTTCTTTCTTTTGCTTTCTATTTTCTACCCTCCTTTGCTACATCTCCTGATGGAACAGTTTTTTAAACGCTAAGTAAAAAATATTCAGTCCTCCTTGGCTATATCTCGTGGTATGACATTTCGCAAACGCTAAGTATGAAATGGTCTGTCTTCATTGGCTACATTTCGTGGTATGACATTTCGCAAACGCTAAGTATGAAATTGTCTGTCTTCATTGGCTATGTCTCGTGATCTGACAGTTTACGATAAACATGAAATAGTTTGTACTCGCTGTCTACATTGCGTGATATAACGGGTTATTTTAAGTTCAACCCTATGAATTAAATAATAATTAGGAAAACAAATTTCACTGGATTATTCATGCGACTTTTGTTTATTAAAAAATAGAAGAAAACAAATCAAACTAAAAATAAAAAAGAAAGGTTGGCACGATGAAGACGACATAAAATCAGCTGCCATCATAACACCAAAACCGCTCTTATTTAGAGACAACAAAACTGCTTTTATTTGGAGTTGGCTAGGACTGGATGGAAAACAAGCTTGATTGATCAAAAACCAAGCCCATAAAGTCTTTGTATTTAAAAGGATTCACAAATACAAATGACGAAATATCCGTGACCCACCCCCTTGTATCAGCAAGTTCGAAGCATACGACACTTGAGACATCAAAGTACGACTGGCTTTACGTTCTATGTATTCAAACTCACTAAGAAAATATTTTCCCAAAATGTTTAATTTGACCATAGCGTACCCTAAATTTAGACTTATACACGTTTTCTTCACTGTTAATCACAAGAGTTTAATAACTAATTAATAGATTTAAAGAGGGCATGTCTGTTATTATAATGAAACGTTGTTTGTCATGTTTGACGTAGCATTATCGCTAATACACCACATTGAATATACCCAGTTTTGTTACTGTAACGATGTGGACATTAAATCATATAGGGTTTGGGTAATTTGTTGTTTTTTTTATCAATAATAACTTTTGGCGGCGATTTATCTTACTCTCTTGAAACCAAAGCCCAAAGTTTAAGGAAAATGAGGTAGCTATCAAAAAATGAATATGACACATTTGACCTGACCACACACACACACACACACACACACACATACATATATATATATATATATATATATATATATATATATATATATATATATATATATATATATATATATATATATATATATATAGGGTTTGGGTAATTTGTTGTTTTTTTTTATCAATGATAACTTTTGGCGGCGATTTATCTTACTCTCTTGAAACCAAAGCCCAAAGTTTAAGGAAAATGAGGTAGCTATCAAAAAATGAATATGACACATTTGACCTGACCACACACACACACACACACACACACACACACACACACACACACACACACACACACATACATACATACATACATACATACATACATACATACATACATACATACATACATACATACATACATACATACATACATACATACATACATACATACATACATACATACATACATACATACATACATACATACATACATACATACATACATACATACATATATATATACATACATACATATATATATACATACATATATATAATGTGTGTGTGTAAATTCATCAATTATTTTTAGTTTTATATTTAACGGATCTGCCATCTAATCCTTTTGAAAAAAAAATTTTTGGTTCAAAAGATGCTTAACGAAGTGTAAATCAATATCTACTGGCTACATAAGAACTGGATATAATGTACAAGTTCGATATAACGTTATAACTGGATATAGCACAACTTCTTATAACGTAATAACTCGATATTCTTGATAATAAGATGTTTGTTTTAATGAAAAATCCTTCGCATATATACATATTTTGTTTGGGCATGGGTGAGTGAGGATGCTCAAAGAATGATTTCCTCCTTATTCACTATTCCATAACTTTGCCTTCAGCAAGAACTACAAATTACGATTCCCGATGGCATTATGGCAGAGATGTAATATAGTCTTCATCATTAAGCGGTAAATAGTGAAGAAAAAAAGGTCTTATGTATGAATATTAACAGCATTGGGCAACAATGCTTTAATAAATTACAGACAAATTTGCATGAATAAATAGAAGAATATATTGAATTCTTGAGAATTTATATTTGGAAGAAAATTCAGTTTTAAAGTTAGCAATCAGGTAGCGAACGGATTTCGTTTATACACTTAAGAATCGGTTGTTAATCCGAACAAATAATAGTTGTCGACACTGTTACATTTTTAAGGATATACGGTGACTAACTGGATATGATGCTGACTCGATTTAGAGACATGATCTCAAAAATCTTGCCCAAACCAGACAGTGTCGGCCGATTTGATACGTCTTTGGAACACCTGTCAACCATGTGATATTTACTTTTTTACGAAGACGAATACACCTTAAGTAGATGCTTTATTTTGGTACTGCTTTCTGTGAGGTTGGAGGTCGGGGTTGTGTTTGGTTTAGAAAACCAACAATTATACAATATTAATAACCTGTTGTTATGACGTTAGTACGGAAGACCATAAGTACACTTGGGTGCTATTGCTCACATTTCACTCACTCCAGTAGCTAGAGATCAAGAGATCCTTACTTCAAAAATGGCACTGCTGTCAGTTGTTGTGTCTTTTTGAAATCCAAACAAATTACTGTAGGAAAGTCGTCTCCAACTACAAATTGCACAGGTCCAGATATGTCATCAAACGATTACTAATTAAATTGTATTTTTCTCTGCTACTTAAGATGGAATGGCGGTAGCTGTGGTGGGTGGGACGGGGATAAATAAGATAATCATTACTATAGCTATCAGTTTCATGTTATCTCCGAGTCCATGGTTTTTATCGAACGAAAGTTGACTTTAGACAAAGTCAGTGCTGGTTATTATTGTAAATATAGAGACTACAGTATATCGATTTAATGAGGTTGGAAGGTGTACCGGAATCTGAGAAAGGACTTTGAACAAAACTACGAGGTACGTTTGCGAGCCATGTATGAGCGTTACAAGTGCATGAACAATCCCTTTATCGTTAATTTTTACGAAAGATCTTAGAATATCCCCGAGGTCTCTCGCAATTTTTAATTCCTGGAATATATCATTAATCTTTGTATGGATATACGCTACTAGATTATACATACTAGCGGACACAAGGAACTAAAATCTCGTATTGCGCATATTCTTGCCTATAGCTGCCTGGTCTTTGCTTAAGCAGTTAAACAAACACTTCCTCATAATTCCATGTATTTAAAAAAGAGGTTCACGAGACTGAATCGCAAGTTTCAAACCACCTCGAATAGGTCCCATTATATAAGACAATAATACTAGTGTTTGTTTCAGGTTTCCGTGAAATGACCGGGCAGCGTTGGTCCAGGCCCCTGTCCGTTCGGGAGGAGCGTCTAAACTCGTTGGGAAGTGTGTCAGGAGGAAGTGTCCGAGGATGGAGCACCTCAAATCGCGGATTCCGAACCACTTCACCTTCTTACTGGGGATCCACATTGTCACCACGGACAACACCTTACTACGATTACTGGGACAGCCCGAGGGTAGGCTGGGAGAGGTCCAAATCATTTGCAAGGACAAGATCAAGAAATTCGTGGAAGGGCTGGCGTAGGACAACGACCACTACCTCTGCTTCTCCACGAAACGCGAGATACACGCAACACTTTGCAGGCGACATGCATGTTGATTGGGATAATAACGGTAAGAGCTTTTGTTCTGATGTAGAAGTAGCAACTGTAGTAGTGGTAGTAGTAAAGATAGTAACAACTGTAGTATTAAAGGAGTATAAGAAGGAGCGATATTAGTTATAGTTCTGTTAGCATTATGTTTGTGCGTGTGTGTATACACACACACACACACACACACACACACACACACACATATATATATATATATATATATATATATATATATATATATATATATATATATATATATATATATATATATATATATATATATGTCCATCATAAGATCCGTTACTACTGCTGCTAATCAGGAGTGTTTATTGCCAAATCATGTTTAAATTCATCAACATGCTGATGGGAGGCATACTTACCATTCATTCTGGTTTAAATAATGAAATAATTTTATATCATGTCACACTGCTGCAGTGGTGAGAGTTACTAATCAGAAGGCTGTTCATTCTTGTAAGACATTAGGGCTTCGAGAATAATAGAAGCTCGTTTATATGTCCAAGGCACTGATAAAGGCCCTGGTCAAACTGAACATATTAACATCTTTGAACACAGATAAAATGGAGACAATGGCTGTTAAAATGCACATTAATGAAAAGCGCAGGGGAGCCATTCATGCATAACATTAAGACGTATCATATCGCTTTTGTCAGAAATTTCAAACTCACCGTAGTTTGAATTTCAGAAAGACATTCATTATAGTAGGTCCCACTGATAAAAATAAGTCTTGAGAGACATTTTAAATACATCAGATTGGTTAGAATTTGTCACTGTCAGTTTAAATATATCAAGAACTGAATTTTAATAATGTATGCTTAATACCAATATGAATGATAAACTTGAATAATAAGGTATCGTATACTAATAGTTTCGCAATAGTTAGGGATGAATCTTTAAACTTTCACAAAAGCGCTACACATATATAACTGATTTACCACATAGACCATTTCAATTCTTTATTTTATTGCCACATCTTTCTCGCGTATTCTTGGGCCAGTTTAATTTCTTTAAGTCGGCAATAATTCTGGACGAAACGAATAATTCAACTATCCAATGAGTCCAGGTCATTCAAGCACAAATATATATATATATATATATATATATATATATATATATATATATATATATATATATATATATATATATATATATATATATATATATATATATATATATATATATATATATATATATATATATATATATATATATATATATATATATAAATATATATATATATATATATATACCAGACAGAACAGACTGCGCTATCCCTGGATTCTGTAGTAGAATCTTGATAATTTTGGGCAGAAATAATAGTTTAATACAAACAATACTATCATACAGGTTAGAGAAATTAAATTCGTACTCTACCGAGTTTCGAACCCAGGTCCGCGAGTAAATGGCACCCATCGCCTTGCCTGCACGCACCAACCCATATACCGTCACGACGAAGCACGCATCACCTGACAATGATGGCACTGAATCGGTGTTATATAAGCTCGTGCGTAGCAGACACACTCGCATGACAACCTAGTAATTAATTCTCGTATATATACACAGTCGATCTAGATTCCTATGAAAGAAATCAAGGTATATAGGAATCTTGAACGACTGTGTATATACTACAGAATCCAGGGATAGCGCAGTCAGTTCTGCCTGGTATATATTTATAATTTATTTGTAATACAAAAATCCTATATACCTTGATTTCTTTCATAGGAATCTGGAACGACTGTGTATATATATGAGAATTAATTACTAGGTTGTCATGAGAGTGTGTCTGCTACGCACGAGCTTATATAACACCGATTCAGTGCCATCATTTTTAGGTGATGCGTGCTTAGACGTGACGGTATATGGGTTGTTGCGTGCAGGCAAGGCGATGGGTGCCATTTACTCGCGGACCTGGGTTCGAATTTAATTTCTCTAACCTGTATGATAGTATTGTTTGTATTAAACTATTATTTCTGCCTAAAATTATCAAGATTCTACTACAGAATCCAGGGATAGCGCAGTCTGTTCTGTCTGGTATATATTTATAATTATTTGTAATACAAAAATCCTATATATCTTGATTTCTTTTATATGGATCTGGAACGACTGTGTGTGTGTATATATATATATATATATATATATATATATATATATATATATATATATAAATATATATATATATATATATATATATATATATATATATATATATATATATATATATAAAGAATACAAATCATATGGCGAATAACAACCCTCTCAAGCGTACTGGATCCACCAAGGGATCACGTCTGTCAGGGATTAATTAAAATAGATGCAATAAACTGACGACGAACAGTACGAAACTAGTAACTAACTAGCCTAAGCGCTTTCGACTCTTAATGAGTCTTTTTCAAAGGCAAATACAAAACATAGTTACGACAAACAAATAAACACAAAAACGTTGCGTTTGTAAAAGCTCTTAGCATCGGTTGAGCGTACACCATACCAGTGGGTACGCTTTATCGATGATATAGAAATGAAGTGGCAGTATGGAAGAGAAAGTCTGGATGACTTCATTTCAAAGGCAAACAACTTCCATCCTTCAATAAAATTCACGGCAGAAATTTCCAACTCAAACCATGTTTTCCTGGACACAACAACCAGACTGGTGGAAAACAAATTACACACAGACATCTACTCGAAACCAACCGACAAACACCAGTATCTTCTCCCAACCAGCTGTCATCCAAAACACTGCATTAAGAACATTCCATATAGCCAGGCACTAAGGATACGCAGAATTTGCTCCGACGATGAAAGATTCCTAGAAAGGTCTGAAGAGCTGGCTAAACATTTAATTTACCGAGGCTACGACAAAGACCTGATTGCGGAGGCAATCCAAAGGGCCAAACAAACAAACCGTGATGACCTACTCAGATATGGACAGAAAGAAAAGGTTGATAGGATACCATTTATTCTGACCTATCACCCAGACAATCCCAAAGTAGGTAAAATCATCGCAAACCACTGGCCAACCGTGCAATCGTCAGACATACTAAACCTAATACTTCCGAACAAACCTGTAGTAGCTTACCGGAGACCAAAAAACCTAAAGGACATCCTAGTCAGGGCCAAGCTAACAACAATCGCTAGTCAAAACCAACCTAGTCAATCTGGACCCTGTGGCGATAAAAGATGCAAAACCTGTCAACATATGATAGAGACCAAGACATTCACTAGCACAGTGACTAAAGAAAAACTAAACATACATGGTTCACACAAAACGTGCAAAACAGAGAATGTGATTTATCTCATCACATGTAAGATCTGTGGCCTTCAGTACGTGGGAGAAACTGAAAAGCTACACATAAGGATAAACCTTCATAGATCTGATTGGATGACAAAAAAGCTGTACAGAAGCCCGGTCGCAGAACACTTCTCCTCCCCTGGCCACACTTTCAGTGATATAATACTTATCGCTATTGCCAACAACCACAGCTGGAGTTCCGAAACCAGGAAGGAAAAGGAATCATACTGGATACGCCGCCTTAGAACATTGAAACCAAGCGGTCTAAACCAAGAAGACTAGAAAATGAAAACTATGCACTAGTAGAATTTAACATTTTCTAAATCTTCTTATCCTTCAATTTTTACTATAAGAATAACCGGTATAGAACCAAATATCCGGGATATAATCTACGTTACATATGTACACAAAGTAAAAATAGATGTCGCTTTGGCTTGTAGACTTTTAGGGAATTATACAACGTTTTCAGTTTCCGCAACTAGTCTATACAAGCTGGTTGTATTTATAGTTTTAGCACATGTGAAGATAGAAATGTAGAGGTTTACAAACGCAACGTTTTTGTGTTTATTTGTTTGTCGTAACTATGTTTTGTATTTGCCTTTGAAAAAGACTCATTAAGAGTCGAAAGCGCTTAGGCTAGTTAGTTACTAGTTTCGTACTGTTCGTCGTCAGTTTATTGCATCTATATATATATATATATATATATATATATATATATATATATATATATATATATATATATATATATATATATATATATATATATATGAGAATTAATTACTAAGTTGTCATGCGAGTGTGTCTGCTACGCACGAGCTTATATAATACCGATTCAGTGCCATCATTTTTAGGTGATGCGTGCTTAGTCGTGACGGTATATGGGTTGTTGCGTGCAGGCAAGGCGATGGGTGCCATTTACTCGCGGAACTGGGTTCGAAACTCGGTAGAATACGAATTTAATTTCTCTAACATGTATGATAGTATTGTTTGTATTAAACTATATATATATATATATATATATATATATATATATATATATATATATATATATATATATATATAACAATTTGTTGTCAAAGGAAAGCTTTTAAATACAGACGGACAGAGAGATATGTACTGTTTATTCAAGAAACTATTGGCTAGGTACAAGCTGAAATTTGGATCGCTGGTAATGAGCCATTTTGACAAAAATCTCTATCACACAATCGTTTTTGTGTCGCTATATATCCGTATCGTTAACTTGCACCGTACAATCCACAGTCAATCAACAAGTCAAGCTGAAAATTCGGAATGTTCACTGCAACAAATGCAATAAATAATTCTATCCATGTTTATAATCATGATGTGCCGGACTAATTTGAAATTCGATTAGAAGAAAATGGACAGCTACTAATGAAGTTGCTTGTTAATAATATTCATATGGAACAAAAACGACAAAGAGGAAATTGGTAACAACATCATCTTAATTCGATTAATGAATTGCAAAGTTGTATTTACTATAAATTGAATTAGTGTTATTTACTGCGTCATGTACGGATATATTCGTTTTGCAAATAGCAAATTTATTTTTAACATGAAAGAAATAAAATAAAGCATGCTTACTTTTGTCGAGACGAATATGAAATTTGATATTTTGAAGAGGGGTCATACTTTTTAATTCCAATTCTTTTTACCAAAGCACTATCAACTAGAAGACAAGTTTTCCACAGCATCTATATACCGTGCAACTAACATTATGAGAAAATAAAAATACTTTGTCTTTACCTTGCAAGGCGTTCTTTAAATTCAATGCCATATGACTAAAAACAAAACTGCATAAAACTATTAATGTATGAGAGTGATGGAGGTGAGGCCGTGTGGGGTATAAATTTCAATACAGCAAACGATTTTTAAAAAAAAACTGATAGCTGCTTACGATCACCAGCGTTGTCTATCGTTCAAATAATGGATGCAACGTAGTCTGGATACGATGAGTCCAGTACCTTTTGTCGTTGACCACACAGTGCACATTTAATATCTTGGTGACAGTACGGGGTCTATGCGGTACTAAGTTTTCTCATCTGTTGTAAATGTTGGCTTAAAGCAAAATCTTTTAAACTTTTTGAGATAAGTGAAGTTATTTGATTTGATAACGTTATTGTGGTTTAGAGAGAGAGAGAGAGAGAGAGAGAGAGAGAGAGAGAGAGAGAGAGAGAGAGAGAGAGAGAGAGAGAGAGAGAGAGAGAGAGAGTACTGTATTTATGGAATTTTCGGTAACATAAAATATAGAACTGATTATAAATGTAAAATAACCATATTTGACTGTAATATGTTAGAATTATACAGTCTATGTCTTGCCTCAGTGCGTCTTGACATTAATACAAAGAACTGCCTAAATAAAATTATATTTTTTTGTAGCATAAACTTATGACAGTTTATCATGTTCTAAGAGTAGTTTAGTTGTCGTTTATTTCATTGATGCCAGTGAAAAACAGATTTATTGCAAGTAAAGTAGCATCACTGAAACTAAATGAAGTTGAATTTAATTTTCGTAGTTATATGAGGTATAAAGCAGAAAAGAGGACATGTAGCCTATAAAACGAAGAAGTACTGCATTAGACAAGTAATGACAAGCATAGACGAACTTGATGCTCGATCCGAAAAGATAGTTAACTTGTATAACGCGAATCAGTAGTTTCCCACGCAAGCAACGGTCATAGACAAACGTACAGCCATAATTTGTGCTTTGTGTTAATATTTCATAACTTAAAGGGGGGGTAATTGGTGGATTGTGAGCACGAACATTGATGTATATAGAGGGGTGCCTGATTTGCTGCAGATATAATGACGTGCAGAAAGTGTTTGTCAACTTATTCGTTCTCTTTAGACATCAACGTGTTTCTTTGTTTGGTTGCAATGATGTATAAAGGGACCTTTCAGCTGATATTGATCCATGTTTCAACATAATTCCTATTTCCAAACTCCTTTAAACCTGATGCAAATATCAGCATAGGAAACCGTTTAAATTTGCCGGGTCTTATCATTTTGGGTGATAACATTTTTAATCATATTAGAAAACATCATGACAATCTTTGTTGAAGTCAATACTTTAAAATACGTACAAGTCAACTGAAAAGTGTAACAAGTAACTACTGTTGTATGGGTGTGCATGTACGTACGTATTTGCGCTAAGAGAGAGAGAGAGAGAGAGAGAGAGAGAGAGAGAGAGAGAGAGAGAGAGAGAGAGAGAGAGAGAGAGAGAGAGAGAGAGAGAGTACATTTATTAACATTGGAAGAAGTAAAAAAAAAAATGTTTGTGCTATACTAATATAAAAACGTTAAGATACTTTGAGTGATATCTTTCCGGGACATATGTACTACAATATGTCAGTTTTCAGAGGGAATAATCATTCTTGTTGACAAAACACACATAGCGTAGACAGCATGTATTAAGAGGACTAAATTTATAAAGTTATGTAGCTTCTCTTGTTCTTTTCCAATCATGGAGTAATTGATATACATGTAGAATTTTTCCGTATGTTGCCAGAATATAATTTTTGTACAAGAATTGCTTCTAATTTAATATTCCAACATGCATGTATTTCCGGCATTGTTTAAGGTCAAGTGTTTCGTGGCTCAATTTATACATTGGACATCTACTACAAATCAAACATGCAATTGATATAATTATCATATTCAATTAGATCACAAGGAGAGCGTAATATCATGCAATGTGTGGAATGCCCCAGATATACTTGCCAAAAATTGTAATATCGCGGTATTTTTTTGGACTGTCTAGACGTAGAGTTCCAGAAACGCGATATTCTGCGACTAATTTGGGATTGTCACAGACATAGATTCTCAGTAGTGTAATATCATTTGACTAATTTTGAGGTATCCTAGGCATAGAGCCCCAGAAGTGTAATATCACACGGCAAATTTTGGATTGTCCCATTCATAGATCCCCAAAAGCGAAATAACAAGGCAAATTTTGGACTGTCCTAGACATGAAGCCACAGAGTTGTAATGTCGTACGTATGATTTTGCACCGCCACCGAGACAATGGAGCGAAAGTGTACATCAGAGAGTAGTACACTCCACATCATAGAATACTACACTCCTGCATGATTCTCAAATGTTTTCAAGCATACGCAGTTTATTAGAAATTTTTGGGCAATATAATACTTCCACCTAATACTGAAATATGTTTGTGCTATCGATTGTAAGTGGTTCAGCAAAACATAGGAACAACTACTTACTTCTGTGAATGTAAGGATTTTTTATTGCTGCATTTGATTGATAAAATATGACCTTGATCCTGCAATATATCCATCCGACAAAACAAATTCATATTTTCTCATTCAAAGCAGTAATCTTTTTATTATATGCTCATTTTCTTATTCTACACAAGGCTTTATTATGCAAATAAAAATACACTAAAAGAAACAAAGGAACTGAATTAAATACGTATTCCATACTAAATACACAAGTGTAGATTCATCAGTACACAACAACATTATTAATGCGCACTTAACTTCGCCCAGAGCTCGAGACAGTAAAGTTCGAAATAAAATGTAGTTTTGGTCTACTTAAAATTGAAATATAGATTTATATTGTGAATGAATGCGCAATGCAACAACGTATCCATTTAGCCTGTAATGAATAGATTTTGGTATTTTTTGTCGATTCTGCTAAATTTTGTGATAATGACTGGATTTATATGTGTCAATTCTACATGAAGTACATCTGATTTCAGCAGCTAGGGAGCAGCGTTGTTACATCTGCGAGTATATTTCTGTTCTGTAATTGAATGTTTGGAATCACAATGTGAGAAAAATGTGATGTATTTCAGCTGTAATTATCAAAATTACGCTATGGAATTTAATGTTTAATTTATTTTGAGCGCAGTAAGGAGGGTGAAATCGCACTTGGAATACTGTCAAAATTACAGTACAAAATCGAAATGTGTAATCATGCTTTAGAACCTATGACATGGCTCATATAACTCGGATCTGCAGAACTAAGAAAGAACATTTTGAGGAATTTCAGGATGTAAAACGGTAAGTATATTTTTCCAGTTTAATTACCAGCTAAAGAAGACAGTTTATCTATTGTCACTTGCATGTTATTTGTAGGGACCCAGAAATTGTATGACCTGTCTGGCGTTTATCACTAGCCTAAATATTGAAAATTATATCAAGAAAGTTAACGCGGAATGTGGCAACGCAGCTTATGTCAGTCCACGTAACATCTGCTTCAGTTCATTTAGTAACAAATTTAATCAACCGGAACGTCAATCGTCTACTACAGGAGTCTACATTTGTTTACAAAGTAGTTTCTAATGTACAACTGGGTACACCGGTCATGCACGTGAGTTCAATACGAAGGTGTGTTATATCTTCAAATATTGCACGATCCTGACAATGTAAAGTTAACGAAGACAAAAATGAGCATATAATAAAAAATTTTATTTTACGCATGCATGGAGAGTTTGACAAAAGCTGGAAGGTAAAGCTATATTAAACTCTTTCTTTGGCAGGGACATAAATTTAACACATGTTAATGCCATAGGGCAGAAAATAAAGATCAGGTAATATTTTAAAGAAGATAAGCTTGCAATCGTTGAGCAGTTATGTGATTTGCTTTAGATAGGCTGTTTGTTCCTCGCTGTCAAGTAGTGTAGGCACTTATCGACTTGTCTTGCGCTCGTGATTCTACGTACATAATCCAGACACCGTTTCATATCTATAGTGAACAGGTTAGTAACCGTTAGTAGCTGGCATCGTGATTCATTCCTCTACACATGCAATGAACAGAACTTAGTTATATCTAATGTCCCAAGATTGAAGCCCTTGACAACATTTCATCCATGCAGATCCTCAAAATTGAATCCCGCTTAAAATAACGCTTTTGAAAATTCTGAGTGCAATGTAGATTGATTCGAGGCATAAATATGCATTCCAGAATATAAGCTCAAATACTGTTTATTAAAGGACACATGTAACAATTAAGTTATACACTGTTCTGTGATTGAATTTGAAATTGCAAGAAGTCTAGAATGAAACCTCGGGTGTAATTTGTCACCATTTTGAATGAACTACATTGGACTTTTGTTCACATGGCACCAGTGTTAGTGAAAGCACACAAAGTAACATCCAACATGCTCTCTGCTTTTTTACTTTGTCGCAACATAAATGGTGCCTTCTGTAAAAGGAGAATTATAAAAACATACAATTTTATGTGCGTTTATACAACTACTTCCAAGATTATTTGAGACTTGACAGAAATGGAAGACTACCCACTGTGTAATGTCACCAAAATACACATAGACAATCAGCCCTTAATGTAATTTTATAAAGAATTCGGAATTTCTCTTAAATCAGTACCACTAATGGCCAAACCTATATAAAGGACCATCATCATCATCATCATTATCATCATCACCATCATCATCACCAGTTCCGTTGTCTGGTAGAACGTTAGGGCACCACACAAGAATGAATAGCCAGCTTCCTAAATTCCTCAGTGAGTCGCCCAATGCCAAGCTTGTCCACTCTTGAATGTTGTCTTCCCATCTCTTTCTCTGCCTACATCTCTTTCTTCTTCCTTGTACAATGCCTTGTAGAATTGACTTGGTAAGTCCTGATAATCGTGAGATATGCCCGTACCACTGCAGTTTACGCTTTTTAACTGTGCTTTGAGGTCTTTGTGAGACCCAATGGCTTGTCTTATCCTTTGCCTATTTCTTCTTTGGTGACAAGGTCTTTGTATGAAACGCTGAGGATCTTTCGGAAGCATCTCATCTCTGTGGCTTGTATCTTTTCTGTAAGTCAGCTGTTATGGTACATGATTCACAGGCGTAGAGAAATCTGGAGATAACCAGTGAGTGCATCAGTCTGACCTTTGAGATGAGTGTGATGTTCTTGTCGTTCCAGATGAGCTTCAGTTTTGTCAGTGTTGCTGTTGTCTGCGCAATTCTGGATAGCACTTTAGGCTTAGATCCTTCATCTCATATTCCCCCCCCCCGCCAAATGCTTGAAGCTTTGGACCGTTTCTAGCTTCGTACCTTGGACTTTGATGTCAGTACTGATGCCCATGGTGTTGTTGATCATCATGTTCGTCTTTTCGTCTTCACTACACTAATTTATATGCCGTAGTCTGCAGAGGTATTGTCGAGACTCTCTACTAAGCTAGCATTTCTTGCTCATTTCCTGATAGTCCATCAATGACTGTCCCTTCATGCTTTTCAAGCGCGTCAGCTATGATTCTTTCCAGAAAGATGTTGAATAGAATGGGAGAGAATAGACAGCCTTGTCTGACAACTACTGTCGTTATGAACCAGTCTAATATGTTGCATTTGAAGTATACTGCACATGGTTGCCCACGAGACTGCATGCCTGTGAAATGCCTTCTTGAAATCAACGACGACGTGGTACATATCTTGCTGGTGTTGGAGGTACTTGTCACACAATATCCTGAGGTTAAAGATCTGCTCTGTTGTGCTTCATCCTGCTCTGAAACCCGCTTGCTCCTCGGCAATGATTTTTTTTCAACCTGTGACCTTAGTCACAATGATACTAATCTGGGACATCAGATATACTTACAGATATACTTAGTGGTGGGTAGTTGAAATTTGCCCCATTATCCACGTTGTACGCTCACTTCTATTTAAGGAGTGTGGGATTGCAAACTTGAACAGACATTGAATTACTTAATAATATGCAAAACCTTGCACCTCAAAAACTAAAAATTTCATAATGGAAGTGCTCTTATAGGCACGGGAAATTTCGCTTTTCGAAAAAATACTTGTTAAGACATCTACATGGGTTTTTTTCTCTAACAATATATTTTTGTTAGTTTAAGCTAGAATCTAGACATTTATTATATTGACATTAGCAAGTCATGAAAATAAATACATGTCTTCCATGATGTTTGGCGTATGGATAATATCCAAAATTGGATAGTAAATAGCCAGGCAGAAAAGACGCTCACTCAACGATCACGGTACAGAGGGATTATATTATTCAGAGAACCAGATTAGTTATAAATAGTTTCCAGTACTCTTTGCTTTTATTGCTGCCACATTGATTCCTGTTTGTACTGGATTACGTGTCTTGCCATTCGGATCACATCATCTAAGCATATTACTTTACGGAAAAATCACATATTTTGTTCGCAACAAAAACTTTCACAGAGAGGAAACCGCAGTCTGTTCGGATCAGCTTGGCTATTTCTACAGCTGAATTGTCCACAGAGAATCTACGAATGAAAACATAAATGCATTCGCAACTTCTCGGTCCCTACATCTTTCGTAATGACGGATGTGATCCGAACAGTAGCTCATGGCAGCTGTTGGCATACATTCGAGATGAGATCCATGTGATTGACCTCGAAGTTGCAAATGATCTCTTTGTTGGCTCCGTCTAATGATGTAGATGTACTTTGCATTGACTTTGTCATATGAATTTTTAAGGTAGCATATAATGACCATCCAAGTAATAATTATCGAAGAGGTGTGAAATAAAATGAATAATTGCAACTTAAAACTAAGCATAATCAAATTATCAAATTCTTATCTATTGTAGAAATAGTCGGTCTCTGAAAATGTGTGTGCGTCTATCTGTGTGTGGGTGTTTGCATGTAAGACACGCAAGATTGCATGATACATCGTCAAACTCGATACATGATAAAGTCTGCTGTGAACATAATATATGGTGGATTTTGACGTTTCCAGCTCAATACTAGTATTAAACCGATATGGGAGATTATTGGACGATGTTGTTAGGTTGTAAAGATAGAAAGGAAGCAAAATGAAAATCAAGTGAACAGGATATATTATAAATTAGTATGTATTCTATGATATATTTGTAGATTCATGTTTGCAGTGTAAATCATTTTAGACAATAATAAGTCAGGTTTTTTTGTTAAAATGGCAGTCAAAAACTATAGCTACAAATAAAATCAGTATAGACAGACGCGTCTAGCTGTTGTAGATATATCAATTTTAAATCTTTTAGTACAATGACAAGTAATTTTGCTATTGCCTGATGTGTTTTATACAACGTTAATTCATTCTAGAACAGACAATCATGGGTTCCACGTCCAGTCATATTCAGCATACAAAAATTACATTATAGAAAATGGATTTTGTTACCTGTTATCATACTGGTACTTTCACAATGATAGACATAGAAAATATCCAAGTTTTTTATATTTCCAAACCTTATGCTATAAATTTAGAAACAATATTCAATACAAGTAAAATTGCATTGCTAATATTTGCAGGTTCGTAAATAATATATGTAAAACTATTTAATCCATATCGATTAATATTATGCTGTCGATTTAATTCCTATCGATTAATATTATTATTGTTGATATAATCCATATCGATTAATATTATTATGTCGATATCACACTTAGATTTCTGACCTACATTTTATTTTAACATGCTCTGGTCTCTCACAATCAGTTTATGGTCGTTTAGAATTGTTTAACAGCAGTCTGTATGTTTATAATTTACAAAATGACAATGCTATTTTGACACACCCGGGATCTAATTATAGAATAGCCCACTTGAGGCCATAAGGGGTCATGTCACCATATTTCATACCTATAATAACCTTGTTTCCTCTATTATAGCTAAAGACACTATACTTTCTTGAACATCGTGATGATGTAAAAGGTATATATTGACCACAGTCGGTATCTAACAGATCCAACATATAGTTTTTTCATCTTATAAAACCCGTGGCCCTTATTCTTTCTCACATGAACTCGTCTCTGTTTGCATACTTAGATCATAATATCGCCCGACGTGTACCCTGAATTTCATATTAACTGTTATAGTTCGTCTCGCGTGTAATTTTTAGGTAATAATTCATTATCATTGAACATATGTTGCCCGTGAAGTCTTATTTTGTAACATTTGTGGAGGGACGAGTGTTGAAGAGAATTTGCTGTTTATTACATGTATATTTTCACATTGTAAGGGACATCGTGGAGACATTATAAGGACGGGTTGTTCATCTGTCTTATCCAATCTCCGTAAAGCGAAGTAACTTTTTGGTTATTTATGATCCTGTGCGAGGATATTCTATGTCATCGGTGATGAACGTTCTGCACGATTTGACATTAATTACCGAAGGAAGATAAACTAGTTCCTTATTGTCTTTTATAATAGAATCGTACTCAACTCAGTGACGTAAACTCCGTTTTAAACTCAACTGCCACCACTTCAAAGAAAGAGCTGTCGGGCTCCTACATAATAGGACACTTAGAAGTTAGTATTGATAAACAATAAGCCACGCGCGTTTCTTCGAGATTCAAGAGATTTATAGTTTTTTTTAAAAAGTGTGTGATAATCTTCATGAGTGAGAATATTAGACACTGTGAAAAAGATACAGAAAAGCTATTGAATTACTAAGGTACGAATTAATGGGTAAATGGATTAAAATTAAAACCCTTCGTTTTCACATTCAAGGAAATGTGTATATGGCGGATGTCAGTTTTGACATGTAAACATCTCCGCTTTCTAGGTTATGACACATTGATTACCGTTTGTTGAATGAACAAACTGTCAGGTTTTCAACCTATTCTATCAAATGATTGACTCTAGATGTCGCAAAACACGTTTATGCGTATTACATCCTCTGATATTAACAAATTGGTGACTATTTTAATCTTTTAATAATTAACTGCTCTCATGGCGGCGAGTCAGAAGGGCAAGCAGTGTTCAGCAGATATAAAACACTACCCTAAATTTCAGTTGAAAGTGTATGGCTCACGGTACTGATTCAGCTCCCATAGTAAACCCACGCAAACATTATGATATATAAATGTAATAACTTAAAAAATTTTGAGTGCTCATGATCAAACCTATACTTGTCAGTATAGAGGAAACGTGGATGTTAGCTTCTGTATAGAGCACAGGATATGAGCCACGGCATTTTCTGGACCTGCATGTGTTGAAACATGAGCTTTCAATTCCGCACCAAAGTGTCAGTCGCTAAATTTAGTAATGAGTGTTCCAAACTCAAGATTGTTAATGGACTAAAATTCCATGAATAAAACAATGTTTCTATTTTTTTCACTTACAACTAGAAAACGCTGTCAAAATATTCTTTTTCTTAAAGCATAACTTGCATCAGTAACCAATCCTGGTCAGCCAAACCCATATACGCCATAGTTTATTTTCACCCATTTCCAGGATGGTTCCCATTTTGCCATATCATTAGTACCGTGTGTCCTATATCCACCCTTAATTTTCTTGACAGCCCTATGAATAGTAGTTCAGTACATAAGTAAGCAATGAGCAATGCTCTGCTTGTCAAAGATTACATTAGTGAATATTATATTATATTGCAAGTTCTTGTTCACCTAAAGAGCAATGGTGCATTTCAGGCAACATTTAAATACTTGAGTTTTATTTAAGAAAATCAGGAAAGCAATATTAAAATAAAGCTGTCTAATAAGAATCATAATTTTTAACATCACCATTTACTACTCTTCAATTTAATGCTGAAATATATTACCAGCTTTTTGAATTTATGTAACTAATGAGTAAAAGGTCAAGGTCACTATCTATATGATCGTGTATTATTACAGAAAAGGATATTTATATCACAAAAATTACCTACAATTCCTTCCAGAAGACATAATTTAAAACTAAAGTGAGGTAAACATAAGTCCATTAAAATGCAAAATATGAACTTTAATAGCCCTAAGTGATTAAATCTGATGCATTATGTATCAAAGCACAACTAAGAAATATATTGTTTACTGTAATTACTATATCAATGGTAAATTGTATGCATTTTATATATGTATAGCTTAGATATAAATTAAAGTGCAAAACGCTCTATATAACATAGTCAAATTTATACACTGTACCCACTCACCCCTTCTTGACAACAGTTGATATATCTGAATATGTTTTTAATATCCCACTGAAAGTCACTCTGTGTATTACAAAAGGCATCACTTTTGCTTGCTATTCACATTTATGGTAGAGTTAATTGCACTTGCACTGTATTGTTGTGGCTGTCTATAGGACTAACGGTACTAATTCAGGTCCCATAGTAAACCTATGCAAACACCATGATAATAACAATTCAGTAACTTAAATTTTTTTCAGTTCTCATGATCAAACCTATATTTATCAGTTTAGATGATATCTAGATGTCATCTTCAGTGTAGTGGAAAGGAAATGAGCACGGCATTTTCTGGACCTGCATGTGTTTGAAACATGTGCTTGCAATCCGCACCAAAGAGTCAGGTGCTAATTTTAGTAATAAGCGTTCCAAACTCACGACTATTAAAGGACTGAAATTATATCAATAAAACAAAGATTTAATTTTTTTTCACTTACAGCTTGGATAAGCTCTTAAAATATTCCTTTTCCTAAAACATAACTTACATTATTAATCAATCCTGGTCAACCAAGCCCGTATATGCTCTATTTAATTGTTCACCCATTTCCAGGCTGGTTCCCATTTTTCCTTATCATTAGTACGGTGTATCCTATATTACGATTCTATAGTCTTGAACTAAGTAACATAGAAGAAAAACCAACATGTTTTTGTAAAATACAACAAATAATTTATTTCGCTAGAACACAAAGTGAAAAGTTAAAAAGATATTACAGTATTGAGAATTAAATCCTGAACTGTTTTAAAAATTGTCACAAGTCCTAACATATAGGGTGTTCCGAATGGTTTCCAGTGGTTTTTCGAATGAATTCCAATTTTAAATGTGCTGATATGTCAATAACATGGCATGTGTTAATGTACCAACATTCTTGATGTATCACAGTGAATAATTTAAATATATTAATTAAACCGTCTCATTTGAACACAACACAGCTAAGTGACTGATTCCTCAAGAAAAGTAATAAACTTATGAATGACGAATTTCGGATTACTTTTGAATTATACATAAACCTAAGTCACAATATGGGAACCAGGATCAGGGTGAAAAGTTTTTTCAGAAACATTAAAAATTGTGAACAATATCGGATATATTACTAAAACTTTAGTAAAAAAACAATGTTTGTCATGCAACTTTGAAAAACAAAATAGAAGAAATCACTCTTTGTTAGTCTACCTAATAAATGTTCTAAGTTGCGTCCACGTATATAATATCAACAATATTTCTATATTTCGGATATAAAATGGTAATTATTGAATCATACTTCGGAAACGTCGTATTCTTTATTCACCTTTGTCTATTAGATAAATTTACTTCATGCTGGATGTACGAGTTTGAAGAATAGAAAGCAGGTAGTCAGGCTTTGATCTAATCATCGATCATAAGCACAGAGTAATAAATAAAACACAAAATTACATCATGTTGATAGTGTAATGAGAATAATTTGTAACCAGTTCCATTAGACCAAGTTTTATAAATTAAGTAAATCAGTCATTAAGTTTAAATTTCACTTTTATAGGTAACAACCCACTGCAAACGTATACATTTAACTTCTTTACAGTTTTATTGCTTGGGTATGTCATTACAAATCACATATTTAAAAACTTTTGAGAATTTCAAATATCGAGAGACATAGTTTGAACGGAATATTTATGTTCATAGGCTTAAGGAAACAGTGCTAGGCACTGAACTGTTTTATTTCACTAGTGTTTTTAGATTTTCAAAAATAAAAATATTAAATCATTCATCATTCATTTTAAAAAAGACGTGTTAAAACTTGATGTCTGGTGATTCCGTATGCTGACATAGTTGTCTTAGAAGGTGCGAAATATTTTTCATCATATTCTTTAGAAACTCAACTATGTGCAACGCGACTGGTTTATAAGTTGTTTTGTGTTTAGCACCATTTTTCAGCACATGGAGATCCTTATATTTAGTGGAGGAAGAACACGGGAAAACCCAGAGAAATACCGTCAGCTTGCCAAATTAGTCAGAGGTGAAATATCAATGATCTGTATAGGCGTAAGCCTTACGCCTCTCCGTCATATGGTATAACGGTACCAATTGTACAACCCCAGGTGGGCAGAGCTTAAGGTGTAGGGAACATTGCATTCAGAAATAAACAACAAAACTAGCCGTGATTGGTGCATTATGTAAGAGTTGTACTTTCTGTTAGGCTTTAAAAAAAAGTTGAGCCTCTTGGCAACATGTGGAATTGTGTTAATTCATATTTAGATCACATTTTGTATTTTTGAAGATTTTTTTTAAAATGTGGTACACATGACTGAAAATGTGTCCAGTGTAACTAGATAACTCTTACCCCAGTCTAGTTCCAGCAGAGTTATTTCCCTTAAATGCAATGGCGTACCTATTTTCGATGTTATCAAATTAACAATCTAAGATTGTTCTATGTGACAGTGTGTGACATGCATGCTGAGGTAGGATAGAAAGTATATTTATTTCGCAAAACATTAGCATTGGGGTCTATGGAAAAGCAATTGGTACCGTGATATCATTTAGAGTCCCATGTACAATATCTAAAGTTAAAGGTACATAACTCTCAGGAGTTCTGTATTAAGGAATGCTATAGTTACTGCTCTTCTGTTACTCTCTGTACTATTTTAATCATCAATATGCATATATATATATATATATATATATATATATATATATATATATATATATATATATATTTATATATATATATATATATATATATATGTATATATATACCTTCTCTGTATAATTTACTTAAAGACAATACTTTTCTAATTACAGTATGAAAGAACATTTAAATTTTGATATTATCGCTGTAATATTACAATATTATCATTGATATTATCATTGTGAATATAAGCAATATTTAAGGTAGTAGATTATATGCATTAAAAATATCTTGACTTTTTAAGTGTTGGTATAAAATAATTTGATATGCCAATACTGATAAAAAGCATCAAATTTTGATCCGCCCATCTATTTATTGCTTTGTTTGGTTGTTTCTTTTTGGGTGTGGTGTGTTTGTTTGTTTTTTTTTTGGGTGGTGGTGGAGATAACCAACCATGGTTCCATCTTAAATATTAAAATTTCCGGTTGCAGTTTTCGCTCTATATCTTTCTCTCACTGTGTTGGTTGGTCAGGCAGCAAGCTAGTCGATCGACAGAGAATCGTAGGGACGGATAATAAGAAATATAGGCATATGAGCTCTCGATCTCTATGGACCATTGTCGTAAGTCAATAACGAGCTTACCGGATTTTCGCCTGTCAAGAAACAACTATGAATGATGGTACAAATTTTATACAACCGTCCAACGGAAAGGGTAAAGAGAGAAATGGACCATAAAAACAATCGTCTGATCTGTAGCAATGTTAATTAAAATATAATAAAGACTTGGATCATCTATAAATATAATATAATTTCTTTACTATGTCTGTTGGTTCGTCTATATTCAATACTCGCTTCAATACTCATTATTTCGTTTGATGTTGTATAATTGTTCATAATCACCGTGAGTTCTATTTCAGCCATGAACGTGACGGTAATAAATGATTATAACTCATGTCCAGCGGCCAGAGCATCGTTTCAAGATTACACAGTAGTATTAGAGACAACGTATGGACTGTGCAGAATGTAAGTTTATCCAGCACCTCCTCCTTTTCCTCACTTTTTCTTCCACCTCGCAGTTTTTCATTCTATCACCATTTCTGACATTTCTGATGATCATTCATCGTCTTCATCATCACCACCACTTACTAGCTTCGTACTCATATTCATCATTTTTGCCTATTGTAATTGATGTCAGTCACGGCCTGGAGAGTTAGTATAAGAAGTAGTCTGAAACTAAAAGAACACACACACACACATATATATATATATATATATATATATATATATATATATATATATATATATATATATATATATATATATATATATATATATATATATATATATATATATTGCTATTATATCAAAGCTTAAGATGTTGCAAGTAAATACCCTTTTCAATTTACGCAAACTTTTTAATATATTCTATAGTTTATAAAACATTATTATGTACAGTTATTATTATCCGTTGTAGTATAATTAATATCGTTACGTATTAAAAAAAACAATACATTATTAGTTTGTGTAGGTTACACACCATTATTAATTTCATTAGTAGTTTACATAGAATGAATAATATCGTTTGTAGCTCACGTTGTGTATTTGTTATAATGTGTAGTTTACTCCGTCAATAGACTTTGTAGCTTACATAGGTTTTAATAACCATTGCAGTTTAAATCAAATTTTTAATCGAATTTGTAGTTTACATAGACGTTGTAATAGCCTTTCATGTTCCGACTTAAAATATTTTGATCATCATATACATAACCCCTATTATTGATTCACAGATACATAACATTTAATGCCCGCTACAAAAACGTGAATCAACACCATTCATGGGGAAATGAATATACGTAAGTAAAAGGAAAACATAATTATAACGCATTTCAAAAGTGTGGACAGACTGATCTCAGAATATGCTGTAAAATAATTTTATTACATTATAATGTACAGAATTGAAATTTCCTATGACATTGGTGACATTGGTACAATTAAAACTTGTTATTTAGTATTCATATATCCAGTACCTTTGACTGTTATTCGACGGGAAATGCTTATGTGGTCATTTCTTTTGAGTTTTACTTCATATGATGAGAAATTGAAACTATTGACGTTACCCAAAAAGACGTACGTTACCATCAACTACCAACGTTGACAAAAATGACGTTGACATAACTGACGTTGACATAAAATACTGACGTTAACGTAAAATACCGATATATCGATCGATTGAACCAATAATAAATCAATCACGAAATGAATGAATCAATCAACGAATAGATGAATTAATCAGTATATAAACTATATATATCGATGTCTGTCTATTTTACTGTTTATCTATCTATCTGACCATGAACACCCGCAGGATTTTTTGCGGGGGATTGGGTCGTCAGGACTTTGTGGAGGGAGGGGTCTGGATTTTCGGGGTGGGGAAGGTCAGTCAGTCACGGCCTGGAGAGTTAGTATAAGAAGTAGTCTGAAACTAAAACTAATATATATTAAGAGTTTTAAACAGAGTGATGCGAAAAATTTTCAGCTTTGTTTGCATGATTAAACTTGTCGGAATATATATATATATATATATATATATATATATATATATATATATATATATATATATATATATATATATATATATATATATATATATATCTATATGTATATATATATATATTTATATATATATATATATATATGTATGTATGTATGTATGTATGCATGCATTCATGTATGTATGTATGTATGTATGTATGTATGTATGTATGTATGTATGTATGTATGTATGTATGTATGTATGTATGTATGTATGTATGTATGTATGTATGTATGTATGTATGTATGTATGTATGTATGTGTGTGTGTGTGTGTGTGTGTGTGTGTGTGTGTGTGTGTGTGTGTGTATGTATGTATGTATGTATGTATGTATGTATGTATGTATGTATGTATGTATGTATGTATGTATGTATGTATGTATGTATGTATGTATGTATGTATGTATGTATGTATGTATGTATGTATGTGTGTGTGTGTGTGTGTGTGTGTGTGTGTGATTTCCAGGAAGGTCATGTGACCCGCTTGACCCATTATGCTAGCGCCCATGTATTTGTCTGTATGCATGTAAGTCTGTGTCTATCAGGCCAGTCTGTCTTTCCGGTCTGCCTTCTTATCTGTATGTTAGTATACTCTACAACATGTCAACATTTTTTACTTACCAATGAAAGCTACTTTTGTATCCCATAAAAAGTATTAGATAGTTATACCAGTATTTCTGTTTTCTTTCAGAACGGTGTACGATCCACAGATTCAATTTGTTGACCTGCATTACCTATACAAGAAGTAAAAGATGGAGATATGATAAGAACATTTCTTGAAATAATTCATAATTTAGAACTACTGGGACATCTTTTACATTACTCGTCTATAATATATCTACTTAAATAAATTTGTATCTCTCTTGTAACTGTGAACATAATAAAGGTAATTACTGATCATAAAATGCTAATATCATTATATATCTATTGTGATACTGAGGCAAAATTTGACGAATAAAGAAATTTATCATTTGATACACAACTGCGAAAGGTTTATTCCTAATAAATTTATTTAAATGCATGAATTTTATATAACATAGAATACATGAGAAAAATAAATTAAATTGTTCATTTGCTTGCATTTTTTAATCTATTATGTCTATATGTTAATTGTGTCATCTAAATATCTTCACCTGTTTGAAAGTTTTGGATAAAATCGAAAATAGAATTTTTTTGATGATGCATGTTACCTTTTGTGAAATAATTAGATTACTGGCTTTGGGAAATACGTTAATCACTTTATATAGCAAAGATGATTTAGTCTTCTAGTTATTGTTTCCCAATATCCATAACACATATCTTTATAAAGAAATCTAATATTCAAAGCTATTTTAATACTAAATATAGAAGTATCGTCTGCTATAGCCTTGTATATCTGAATTTAAGATATGCTAACTTCTCAGACCACCTCGGTTAATGACAAAAGTGTACATACGAAATATATCGGCGTTGTAATTTACAGAAAAATAGTCCATTTTGTTTGCGGATAATTTCTTCTCAAGAAAGAAGCCGCTAATTAGCTTGACCATCTCAACTACTTCTTCGATTGGATTCACCATTTAGTAGTTGACCGAGATGTTGCGAATAAAACAAACAAAAAAAATATTCGCGTCATCTCGGTCAATTCTTGTTTCATAAAAACCAGAGGTGGTCCAAACGGCAGCTAATGACAAACTATCGGCATATGTTCGATGTATGATCCGTAGGCTTGACCTTGTTGTGAATGACGGTAACAAAACAAGTTGAAAACAAAATATAAAATGTTAAAAAGTAGCAGTGTTTGGGTTGCTGGCTCTGGGCGGAACATATCTATATTCATCGTTATGTTTTTGCGGATCCATATGAAAAGTAAGATATGATGAGTATTTTTGTTCTGAAGTCTTATCACTAGACACACAGCAGTATTGTCAGAATATCAGATAACAATAAAACGCAAGGAAATTTTTAGTCTGGTCCTCTTTATAGTATGCTCACTGCGATGCACTCCTCTATAGTATAGTATAGCAGAGTGCATCGCAGGGAGCATACTAAGCAGGGGACCAGACTAGGAAATTTTATACTTCAGAGTAAATATTACTGTCAGTTTAATTTAACGCAATATGTTTTCTTTGTTATAACGTTTCAGCTCCCATTAAACTTACAAGGATTTACTTTGTCTTTTCTTTCTTTTTGTTTTGTTTGGGGTTAACTAGAATAAGTTTTTGAACTTCTTTATGCATTTGTTGTGGGGGAATTAATGAAAGAGTTGGTTATTCTCGTCCGTTGAAGTAATATTTGTTTTAATAGATTTGACTTTAAATAGTAGCGTGAGAAAAACATGGCTTGAGAGATGGTTATAGATCTGCGTTATCTTCAAGGTTCTTTTCCAAGCCTGCTAACTTCTTTGATCTCAGTTTATATTCTAAGATCAAAATATGCACATCAGCTAAATATTTAGAATAATTTAAAATAATATATTGATCATGCATACAACATTTAGTTATCTAGATTGCGTTTATTTGTCTATCTTTTCTTTTCATCTTGTATGTAGCCTAGCTTTTCATTGTAACCATTTCCTTAAATCTGTCACAGCTCATGCCTCTCATGAATTTTTCAAAGACAAAAAAAAAATCATTGCTATAAATGATCAAGTACTTTGATTTTACAACCATGTTTCGATTATGTCCTTGGTTTAACATTTGTGGACCCTCATATGCCAAGAGGGCGTTATAGGTATGTTTTTATTATTTTTTAAAACAATGCACCATAAGGAATAAAAAATATATTTTATATACATTTGCTTCATTTCGGAGAAAAAACAAACTTTTTAATGATCTCTCTCTCTCTCTCTCTCTCTCTCTCTCTCTCTCTCTCTCTCTCTCTCTCTCTCTCTCTCTCTCTCTCTCTCTCTCTCTCTCTCGTGATCTTAACAAACTTCTATCATTCTGAGAAAAGGTCCTGACAGAAGCATTTGAAGGTACTTGGTCTACTTGTTTATCTGTTGTATTATATCGTTGCTTTTCTTTCTTTATTTTAAAATCAGTTTTTATTTCGAGACCATCACGTTACTCGCGTTTGATATTTTCCTTTCTCAGAATTGGTTTGGCATATAAATAGAATTATTATCGCTGAATGAACTTTACCGTTGTAACAATCCAATAACAATAACTGTTTTTTTTCTGCTGATTGAACATGAATGCTGTATAGTCTTGTTCTACAATATGAATGATATTGTTCATTTGACAGTTAATGATCGTGTATCGAGTGTCCCGTCGTGCCCCTTATACAAGTCTGTATGCGCCTTCTCATCCCCATGACATGGAAGTTAGCTAGTACAACGTCGGCTTCGCAATGCAAGGGTAGCGGGTTTGATATGCGTCTAGGACAGCCCTTGTCAGCTGCTTCGATGTCTCCTAGCCAAGTAGTTGCCATTTTCTCAGCATGATATAGACAAGTCACGTGTCAAAAGTGTCCCTAATACGGGCAGAAACTTGACAAGCTATCTACACAATAAGCGTCAGTCGGAGTTGGCTCGACGGGTATGCTGATTACGATGAACGATTTTGGTCATTTGACACTGATGATACTCCTGTACTAAATGTCCGTTAGTTCACATACACCGATCAAAATACCCTCTCACTTCGACAATAGACGTTAGTCCAGACTGACTAGACATTATGCAGAATACTCGTCCACTACGATATAAGGATGCAGTTCATCTGAAAGGCCATAATCAATAATTAGGTGTTTGCAATTCCCAATCTCACTTCCTCAGCAAGGATTGGTCTATATCACTTATAAAAGAGCTGGAATAAAGATGACTATTCAATGTAGGATTCAAAACGTCTGCCCGTACACCCACCCGCTCTTCCTGTTGTCCATATTTAATCCTGCTTTGTCTTTGGCCCCTTTTATCCATTAGACGCTGAAACTTGTATTCGGTTAATTTCTTTCCGCAAAATTATCGGGTTTCATTTAAATATTGTATTGACTATATATATATATATATATATATATATATATATATATATATATATATATATATATATATATATATATATATATATATATATAATTATCGGGTTTCATTTAAATATTGTATTGACCATATAATTATCGGGTTTCATTTAAATATTGTATTGACCATATATATATATATATATATATATATATATATATATATATATATATATATATATATATATATATTTATATATATGGTAATGCCTTAAAACGATGAAAGTGATATCCAATGCTTGATTTATGTATTGTTTCTTCACCTATATATTTATGCTAAATGTAGTATGCCAAGCCAGTCTTAAATGAATATTCGAATGGGTAAGTTGAATACTCTCTCTCTCTCTCTCTCTCTCTCTCTCTCTCTCTCTCTCTCTCTCTCTCTCTCTCTCTCTCTCTCACTCTCGCTAACACACACACACGCACGCACGCACACTCACGCTCAAGGTACTAAACTATATGCACGATAAGTGCAATCTGAGGATTATCGGGTCAGTGATTAATGGTGCAGTATATATCAATAGGTTCAAGATATAATATATTTCAAAGAGATAATCTGAGAATTAGAGATCAATGCGTATTGCTCAGAGACACACTAATTAAATCTCAGTCGGCCTGTTCTGGGTCCGATTCGAACCTATACCATTCTTGAAGTCCTATTGACTTACGCTCTAAGTAAGTGATATAGTTGTGATCCCCATTCTAGTTTCGTGCAGATTTACTATTAAATTAAGAAGTCTGTTATAAAAAGATGAATTAATTATATGTACCGCCGCCATTCTCTTAGACGACATTCTTTTAAAATGTTTGAAATATGGTTTATTAGCTATGATAAATTAAAATTTTTAGACAAGGTTTTTCATACACCGACACCACATGTAAAGTATTCGGTGGCTTGATATATGTTGTACCTTCATGTCATGGATATGCCTACCAAACAAGAAAGAAAACTGACGACGCATGAGCAAACTTACACACAGTCTCGACCCTTTACGCTGAAACTGCGTTTTGTGCTCGTTTAAAATAGTCTGCAACGGTTCTAATGCTACTTTTTAACTAATAATCTAACAATGATCTAACAATAATTTAACAAAACCGGGCAATGAACTATGCAAATCAATATAGTTTTACCACCTAGCAATACAGAAGAGATATCTGTAAAAGACACACAAACATATTGCTGTCAAGAATATTACACAATTAAAGGTACATGCAACGTTTTAACAAGTTATTTATGTAGTTTCATATCCCTAACAGAACCATTCGTTTATTTATTAAAATCTTTATCTCTAATTGGTTAGAAAAATGTACACTGGATGCATAAATCTCGAATATTTTAATGACGATAATGCAAGCTACAATTCTGATATGCACCAACCATTACTAACGGTGCACCACATAGTGTGGAGGTAATATTACACCATAAGTATCAATAATATCATTTAGTCATAGTTAATGTTGGCTTAATATATTTTGTTATTGATAAAATAAGACTTACTCAGCGTTTCACATTTTCCACGTCTTCATGTGTGCATAACTACATCAACAAACAATTAATTGTACGTTTCTCCATGACAGATTACGTTTCTCCATGACAGGTTTTATTTAAACCTGAATTTAGTTCTTGGACTCACAACTCTTTATTTCTGCTCGTCCGCTAAAAAGTTATGGAGGAGACTAAAGAAATATGTATCGATCCTTCACTTCTCAGCTGTCCCATATGTAACAGAAGATTCAATGAAAAGAAACATATTCCGCGCGTGCTCCCGTGTCTGCATGTGACTTGTGAGAAGTGTCTCCATGTCAACCTCCGGGGAAAGTCTATCGACTGTCCTTCATGTCGTATGTATCACAAACTTCCCAGTGCAGACGTGAGGGGATATCCGATGGATAACAACAGGAGAAGTATGCGTGAGTTTTTCAGGATTAAAATGAAATCTCATAGACTACGTTGCAAAAACTGTTCCGATGGTGAGAAACCTATACATCTTTGTAAAGTCTGCGTTGAACTACTGTACTCCAAATGCTCAGATATTCATCTTCATAAGAGGAACCAAGCTACGAATCAACACCGTGTTGTCCATCTACGGGAGCTTCGAGCGATTGGGTTTGATATCTTCAAAAGAAATGTTTCGCACCCGACCACAAAAAAATATGACTTAACTTTCTTTTGCAATAACGCGGACTGTCATGAACCGATTTGCGACGCATGCGCAGTGAGTAAGCACAGGGTAGATGAGGGACATGTACATTGCTCCATTGAAGAAGCGTATAAGGAAAAGAAAATTTTGTTTATTAACTCCATAAAGACGTTTTCTGAACAAATAAAAGATATCTGTGAAATTGAGAAAGATTTACAAGACAAAATAGATAATGCGAAGGCGTTGATGGAAGGCACATGTAGAGAAATCGACACTTATTTTGATAACTTAATATCTCATCTAAACGAAAAGCGAGAGAAGCTCAAACGACAAACGAAAAATACAATGTAAGCAAAGATATCACATCAAAGAGGCCTATTAAATGAGATGAGGATGAAAAGAGATGAGAGATCTACTTTTGTCAACTTTGTGGACCATATGCTGGATAACGGCGGAGAGACAGATTTACTATTAGTTTCTAAACTATTGACTGAGAGGACGGATCAACTAAAAAAACAAAACTTTTGGCAGAAATCTGCTGACAAACTGGGTATATACTTTAAACAGTATGTAACCGAAGAAGAGCTAAGAAATTTTATCAACAATATCTCCGGCATCAAATCAATATCGGTTAGTTCTGAAAACAGCACGATCACGTTGAGTAACTGCCCGATTGGCATCAAGTCGTGTGTGGCAACCATTGTTCTCCGCGACCACTACGGCACGCCGCAGATGAACTGCCGCGACGACATGTCACCGTAACGGACAGCGTGGGGAAGTTGGTAATAGCAGAAGTCAGGGGTTACCACAATGGTCAAAATGGATATGGTGTTTACATAAGGGCTACAAAGCCGGGAACCCATTACTTTCAAGTCAACATTATGGGAAACACTATTACGCAGGTTAAGTGGCACTATTTTACAGCATTTGAAGGTATACATACATACATACATACATACATACATACATACATACATACATACATACATACATACATACATACATACATACATACACACACACACACACACACACACACACACACACACACACATACATACATACATACATACATACATACATACATACATACATACATACATACATACATACATACATACATACATACATACATTCATGCATACATGCATGCATACATGCATACATACATACATACATACATACATACATACATACATACATACATACATACATACATACATACATACATACATGCATGCATGCATGCATGCATGCATACATACATACATACATACATACATACATACATACATACATACATACATACATACATACATACATAACATGCATGCATGCATGCATGCATGCATGCATGCATGCATGCATACATACATACATACATACATACATACATACATACATACATACATACATACATTCATGCATGCATGCACGCACGCACGCACGCACGCACGCACGAACGCACATACATACATACATACATACATACATACATACATACATACATACATACATACATACATACATACATACAGACAGACAGACAGACAGACAGACAGACAGACATACAGACATACATACATACATACATACATACATACATACATACATACATACATACATACATACCTGTGTGTGCATATGAACCAATGTGATCACAACAATTGTAAAGGAAAATCAAGAAGCGATATGTAATGTCTGAAATGGAATCTAAATCTTAAATGTTATATGCAAATGACTATTTAAAAATATTTAAAATCTTGGTTTGGAAAAGCAACAAATATTTGATCTCTAACTCACGATCGATCGATCGATCGGCCGATCCGGTGGCCTAGTGATTAAAACCTGCACCTCGGATGCGGGAGGTTATAGGTCAGATCCCCGGACAAGTTATACCTAAGACTTGCAAAAATAGTACTAACAGCTGCCTTGCTTGGCGCTCATGTTAATGTTAGAAGTGGACGGCTTGGTGTCTAGATCATGTGACTAGGTGGGACATCACGCTACATGTCTGCGGCATGATGCCCTAGTGCTAGAAAATCACTATAAACTGCCACAGTAAGGACATCATAGCGATATGACCAAACAATTGTGAAAGATACGTTAGAAATCTCTCTCTCTCTCTCTCTCTCTCTCTCTCTCTCTCTCTCTCTCTCTCTCTCTCTCTCTGAACTACAGAACGGTTGAAATAATATTTTTAATATTTTTTTGTGTAGTTCTACTTTCAAATGTTGAAGCATATATTTTCTCTGTAGTTATATTATTACAAGCAGAAACATATTGTAATCTATATAGTTTAGTAATTTTATTAATATATATATTAGTTTGTTATTACAAGTAATTCAGAAGATTTTATTAAAAAAAAATGAATCCACATTTTTTGTGATTCAATGTATTACATCGCATTTCTATACTTTGTCTTAAAATCTTCGGAAAATTGTGGAATAAAAGAATATCGATCAATGAATCTCTCTCTCTCTCTCTCTCTCTCTCTCTCTCTCTCTCTCTCTCTCTATATATATATATATATATATATATATATATATATATATATATATATATATATATATATATATATATATATATATATATATATATATATATATATATATATATATATATATATTCTCTTCATGGTGGACTATATATGTTTCCGGAACAAGCCCCAGCTTTCTTGTTAACATGAGTAGAAATTCTATATCTGTTTGATATGATTGTAAAGTTACATCTTTCCTTTTTTCAAATGCCACTTGCTTCGGTGTAATGAATTTTTAAGATGTCATAGACACTGGAACAAAGGTACTACCTCACAACACAAAAATATTCAATGGATAAATTTCATACTGTCTTTCTTATTGAATTACTTTAACTTAAATTTGATGAAGAATGCTATATTTTGCATTAGCGGAAATTTCTTGTTTCTTCGCAGTTAACGAATAGTAGATGAGAAAGTTGATGTTGGTGTTTATAATTTTTAACGTAGCTTTAACAATCTTTCAGTCATATCGCTACAATGTCTGCAGTGTGGCAATTTTTAGTGATGTCTAGCACTTGGGCATCATGCCGCAGACATGTAGCATGATGTAAAACCCAGTCACATTATCCTGACACAATGCCGACCAGTCCTAATACTAACCTTTTAATGCTGAGCGTCAAGCGAGGAGCTGCTAGTACCATTTTTGTCAGTCTTTGATATGACTCGACCGGGGATCGAACCCATGACCTCCAGCATCCGATGCGGACGCTCTAATCACTAGGCCACCGGAGTGGTTAGATGAGAAAGTAATCTATTTTAATAAGAAAATAGCATTTGGTGCGCCTTTAATTCATACACATAAATGCACAAACGTGCTCGAGCGTACACATACATTACACCTATACAAAAATACAATAAAGAGCTTATACATTTTCATGAGCAGACTTTTAATTTCAAGATTTTGCATTCAAAGAGTTTATGTAGATACATTTTTAAGTAATGTATTTCAACAATTTACTTAAGATTTCTAAATATTGCTTCTTTATTATGTATTCTCTTATCGATAGCCTACAAATGAAAGCTTGTATATTTTCTGTTTACAAGAAAATGCTTGTCGCTTTTGTCTCTGTGAGAGAAAAGAGATCATTGCTGCTTTAGAATGGTACTATATCAGGATTTCGTCCATATTCATTATATCGAAGATACCTTCTTTTATTTCAACCAAAATTGCTCATGCATGTTTACATTACTATTCAACTAAATGCATGTCAAGATTTTAAAAAGCAGACTTGAAGAGCCATGCTTTACCATATAAAAAACCAACTGTCGATTTTATATTGTGTTTATACAAAACGATCATTTCCGTTAGTATATAAAGCTGTTTATTATCAACGTAATTACAATATTTATTTATTTATGCAGGTAATCAGTTATCATCCTCAATTAGACTAATAATTTCAAATAACCGAGGAACATACCTTAACAGAACTGTGATATTTGACTTTTATAATGTTGACATCAGACTGCGATGTACTCTTTATTTCAGACGATGAAAATAAATATACCCATACCGAAATATCCTCCAACGTTAGGCGAACTGACGTCTGGGCATACAGGCTAGTGCGAAATAAGCTGTTTTAATCATGTAGTTGTTCCTGAACATAATTATACGCCACAGCTGGATTTAAAAATCTAGAGTTTTTCTTCATCTTGAATGTTTGTTAGTGTTTGCTTGTTGCATGTTAACACGTGAACTGCTACATAATAATCATGAAATTGTAGTAAATTGGCTTACCTGGATCCACATCATAGCAACTAATGCGGTCTGATATGGACAGGATTCAAACCCGAGATCTTTGGATTGAGAGCTCTTCACTTTAAATACTGGATCACCGAGGTTCATTTCAACTATAAAATGTTATGTTGTAGTTTAGGGATGTGGGTGTGGGTGTTTTTGTTTCTGTAGGACTAACAATGATCTTTAGTGGTTGATCACGGTAGAGTTTGTACGTGAATATTTGCATACCTTTGTATTGATTGTATTTCAAAACAGAAATCACAATTCCATTTGCAGTATGGAGTAATGCACGGAACATGAAAACGTTACTCAATCAACGTTACTCTAATAACGTGTGTATCTACACATCAAATAGGTTACCCAATCTCAAGGGTTTTGCAGCGTTTTATCTATATTTGGACCAATCGATGTTTCGTAGAATGAAAAGATTTTACCATTGGAGGAGTTTCCGGTACTGAAAAGCCCCCATTTTCTCCAATCATCCGAAAAACTAGATCGATAGTTTAAGTTTTACAGGCGTAACACGCATTCGGTCTAAAGTTTAAATATATACTCAAAGTAAATAGGAGCCATTTGCAAATGGTTAAATGTGTTTGCAACTCATATAAAGCTATTCAGATATCAATTTTGAATAGAAATAATAACATCTAAGTTGTGTTAGACTATGAGAAACTACTGGTTATTAAGAGGAAAGAAGTCTGCTCATTTCTTGTGAATTAACTTGTCGGTCACATTATCGTATATTGTCATTATTGCCTTCAGCAATAGGTTTGGTAGATACGATCAATAGATGGCCCCAGCCCAAAAGTTCATAGCGCGAATGGAACAATAAACGATTTACCTGTAAAGCTCGCGTTCTTCACAAACTGTCACAAATTGATTCAGCAAATTTATAACTGTCTGGTTTTAAAAGTTCATAGTATATAAATTGCCTCACTTGCAACAAATGTAAGTAACATACGACTTAAAAGGTCATTCGCTTAAGAGACAAACCTTGATAGATCTCTCTGGTTTTGGACTAGGGACAATGGCGTCCTTGACTATTAGACAGGGACACGCGTGACTTTTAAACAAGGACGTGCGTGATACCTATATGTTACACTAAATTCACAGAGTATAAAAAGGCAGAGCCCCTTGTGAATCTTTAAATTTATGAAGTCCAGACCAAGAGAGATAGTCTGTTTGTATTTTACAGGTAAGAATTTTCTGTTTTGTTACTCACCCTTAAAAGTTAAAGATTTCTGTAGTAACTAGTAGCTGAAATATTCTTGTGAGTTCTATTTTTAATTTACTATTATAATGTAGCGGAATATGGTATTATTTTTAAGATTTGATGTTCATTTGTATTTATATGAATTTACTACTAGCTTCATGCTAAAATTTACTTACAAATGAAAATATTCTTTAGTTAATAAAGTATAATGTTCAATGATCTTTTCCAGGTCGTTATTCTAAATTAAATGAAAGAAAATGCATTTCTTTATGGCATCAATCGCAACTATTGAATTTTAGGCTCTCTGAATACAAGCAATATTTAATCACTTGTATGGCTTTCTAAAATGCAGGAAACTTTACAAGCACATGAAGTTGTAGATCACATGAAAATTATTTAATATGTATTGTAATATGTATTGTATGTATTTTTCAATATGAAGGTTTTTATAAGTTGTATCTTTACAATGTAGTTTATATATCAATAAAAATTTGTGAAGTCCAGACCAAGAGAGATAGTCTGTTTGCATTTTACAGCGATATTCCCTACCTCTCGTTGCCAAAGCTTTCCCCACAAAAAGATGTAGCCGTATCTACACCATTATAAGTGACACCTTATCTTTGAGAGCGTCCGAACTCTCCCTTTTTCTTCTATCTTCCCGTCCGACTATGGAATAGAACATTGCTAATTGTTTTATGAAACAGATTATTCAGATTCTTCACAATTCGTAAAATTAGTTTCGTAAAAAAGCTACATTTAAAAAAATTCTGAATGATGTTTTCCACATAACGGATATAACTTACTTTACATTCATTATACCTTCTAATAAATATCTACAGACTAAGTGTATAGGTGGTTACAGATTTTATATTTAACAACCAGAGGTCCATTTTGTATGAAGAGGCTTGCTTTCATTTCGGATAGAGCGTAGCAGCGGCTGCATGACGTTAACGTGAAATTGAAAATAGCGTGTGCCTCTTTTGCAATTCCTCTTAGTACCGATCGCTGTCAAAGATCAACGACTGTCAAAGATCAACGACTGATCACAAGTCGTGACAAGTGTCTATGTCAAAACTATCTGAAAAGTCTGCATGTATGTATATTTCTATTACTGCTAAATAAATATTACATAAAATCATAAATATCTACGTTACAGAGCATATATAACTGTAATAAGTAGAAACATAGTCTTAGCAGTAAGGTAAGAGTTTCAATGCAGTGTAATTATTAGTTCAGAAAACAATGACCAGAGCCGTTGTTTGAACTGTCGCTGCTATAAAGAGGTAGTGTTTTCAGTCGGCGAGGCACAAACAAATGCTACAGTGATTAGGATCGCTCCGATGGTCTAGTGCTTAGAGCGCCCGCCTCGAATGCGTGTGGTCCTGGTTTCGAACCCCAGCCTAGTCACACCAAAGACGTAAAAATGTTACTATCAGCTGCCTTGCTCGCCGCTCAGCATTATGAGCCTAATGTTATGACTGGTCGATCTGTGGTCAGGATAATGTGACTGAGTGGGACATGATTAAGGTATATAATTGCATTCTTACTTTGCTGTGTCTCGTGTACTGCATGGCTCGAGCGTAGAAGACACACTCACATGATAAAAAATTCTCATTTATCTAAAGTCATTTCGGATTCTTATGAAAGAAATCAAGGTAATTAGGACTAATTAATTATATAGAATTTTAGGTTGGAATTATCTGTTACGAACGAGTGCATATAACACGATTCAGCGCCATTATTGTTTGGTTATGCGTGCTTAATCGTGAGGGAATATAGGCTGGTACGTGTAGGCAAGGCGAGGGGTGCCGTATCCCCGCGGACCTGGGTTCGAATCTCCGTAAAGTACCAATTCAAAATTATCTAACTGGTATGAAAGCATTATTTGTATTAAAATAATAATTCTGCCTATAATTATCAAGCATTCTTCTATAGAAACCAAGGATAGCACTTTCTGTTCTGTTTGATGTGTATATATATATATATATATATATATATATATATATATATATATATATATATATATATATATATATATATATATATATATATATGGACTTTTAATTACAGTAAAAGTTGCTTCTGTTATATCACTTTTGAATACAATGTGTAATTTCTGACTACAATAATTTTGTATATATTTCTACAGATATTATAATCGAAAATATTTAACGCGCTAAAGTCGATTTAAGACAGAAAGGCTGTACTATTTTAATAAGTGTACAAAGGAAACTTATCTTTCGAGTGGCTTTCACCAATACGATTATTATTCTCTTTTTATAATTGAAAAATAAAACTTTTACTTTCTTTAGCTAGTCAATTTAATCATCAAACCTACATAGCTTGAAGACAGATATTATTGGTGCTGGATACGAAATAGAATACCAACCCTTTTGTTATGCTAATTTGCATTTCTTATTTATCAAAGCTAACGAACTTATATATATATATATATATATATATATATATATATATATATATATATATATATATATATATATATATATATATATACTTACTGTATTGTTATATCACCATATGAAATACCGGTTATTATTAATATGACGTGTCAACGTAATGTTACATAGATAAGCGATTCAAATTCTAGGAAGATTGCGAGGGAGAAGAGACAAAAGTATCAGGAAATTAACAAATCAGGTAACGATCCATTTAATAAAATTAAGATTTATTGAAATTCGTTCATGATCACATACACATAATATTAATCACTAATACAGACTTGACGGACATACTTTCTCCATGTATTAATAGTCCAAATTTGTAATACAGACACTGTTACATAATATAATTACATCAGAATTTAAGGATCATGTGCTCACTCATGCAAAATACTATTATACTATATGTTGAATGATCTTGTATCTCGTCTCAAAATGAGGATGTCGTATATTATTATATGTTTTACTAGTATAGTGTAATCATTCTTATATACATGTTTCCCCTATTAAAAAACGAGATGTGGACAACACCTAAATTATAACAAAATTGGAGGGCACAAACATCTAATCCTAACAGAATGTTTTGCAAGATGACCGTGTCTCGTTCAAAGCAATTATTAACTGTGATATTACTACAATGTTTCTCATTAACATAATAATAAAATGGGGAAAAAAAAGACAGAAGCAGTACCCGCTTCAAGACGTTCTCTTGTCTAAATCTCAAACACTTCGACCGATTATATCGATTCGATTATGTTACTATGAAATAAAATCACAAGTTTTTACTTATTCGTAACCTACGATGGGATGATTGATTTAGAATCCATGCAATCGACCTTTTGATATTTTTTATATTCTTTAGCATTGATTTCTACAATGAAAGTAACACTTTATTTCTCCTGTGTAATGGTCAGCTTCTTCTCTTTTGGCGCTTCTATCATTGGCAAGGGAGCGGACGTCACAGTGAGTACACCATCACGTGATAGCGAGCATGTCAGGGTTTCATCGTCCACGCCATCTGGGACGACAAAAGAGCGAGAAAATTCCTGATACACGTGAGAGGTGTCAGATTTGTCCTCGTGTTTTGCATGTACCGTCACCTGTCCTTCCTTGACAGTGACATTCAACTCTTCCGGCTTGAACTGGCTGAGGTCCAACTGGACTTTCATTCGACGCGTGCCATCAGACTCTGTGACGATCGGGTCCCTAATTAGTTGTAACTGCTCCCTAAGGGCAAGGTCACTCGCGTGGTCTGACGGATCCATGGTTGGGGTCAATCTTAATGAAAAGAGAAAGACGTTTAACACCAAAAATAAAATAATAATGAGTCAGAGCGTTTCCTTCCTTTGCTAGATAACATTCCCTGTTTCCATTACAGTTCCATCTCCTACTTTAAATTCATGTACCTTCAAGAATTAAACCTTTATCAAATGCATGATACCAATATATATATATATATATATATATATATATATATATATATATATATATATATATATATATATATATATATATATATATATATAATTTGTGTGTGTGTGTGTGTGTGTGTGTGTGTGTGTGGTGTATGTGCAGGCGGAATATACATACTGTTGAAAGGAGAAGCTAAAAATACACAATCCCCGGCACAACCATAACAAAGGAAGTGTGCTAGAAACCACGTATCCATGATAGGTGTCAGAGACGGCGATCCTTTTTGTACATTTGAAGGAGAATAGAGAATCATCTTTAATGCTTGATAATGCCTTGTTAACATCTGACCTTCTTTTACTCCTATCATCAGAAATACGGGTTTAATCAAGACATTCGCTCTGGTTTTTAGTTTACTATGGTTTACATGAATTTTAAACTTCATTCATTAGCTTTTGGCGATATAAAAAAACAACAAACACAGAAAGTCTATCGATAACCAATCGTCTAAACATGTGTCAGCAGTGTAGAAGTTTGTAGTGATGACTAGCACTGGGACATAACACTCACTGAGTTAAACGATTCATCAGCTAAGAACTTATTTTATGCAACACCGAATGATCCATACGAACATAAAATCTTTGAACAAAATAGAGAAAGGAAAGAAACATGCAAGCCCTACCTATTCATGGCATTGCGCATGTGTCGGAAGTCCCTCATTATATGCTGTTGCAGACGGGACATCTCCCTATTCATGTCATCAAAGATGTTGTCGTACACCAGGAAGTCACCGAATGTTGGAATCAAGAATCTTGCCATCTTTTATATCTGCCCTATCGAAAAACGTAAACACAAAATGAAAATAAAAAAGAAACGTCAACACATATCCCATAGTTTTTTGCTTGCTTGCTTTCATTGGTTGGTTAGATTCATGGATATTCGAGAGACATGGCTATTTTTATACGGGAAAGACTATCATGTCTAGCTATCTGATCATAGAGAGAATAGTTAATGTAAATGGTGCATAGCGGAAAGCATTTTAAAAGGAATGGCAGCACAATAAACCTGTCTTTAAGACCCATCAACTGAAATAAATTCTTTGGAATCTTAATAATAATAATAATAATAATAATAATAATAATAATAATAATAATAATAATAATAATAATAATAATAATAATAATAATAATCTGTACTTATATCGGTTTTTACGTTTCCATGCTTGAATCAGAGTACAACATGGGAGATGTGAAATTGATAATTAATATGGACTTATCGGCCGAGAAGGAATAACCGTATCCGTCTTTCCCCATATGCTGTATGTATGCTATAATAGTGGAATGAGGTTCCGATGTGTGTGGGAAGTAAGATCGTTAACTGTAGTGTAGCACCTATGAAAGTAGTCTTAACTTGCAATGTCAAACTTTCTAGTCCTATGGTGTAATTTATTTTCGATGCTGAAAGCATTTTTACGGTGGCGATGATTTAATTTATTTCGAGGTTGAATAGTTGGCAAATCAGACGAACTTTACTCGTATACGGAATTTGTCATTTAATAAACATAATCCTAACTTAATATAACAAGTAATTCAGAAACAAATAAAAATTATTATCTAAATGCTGATAAGAAAGAGAGAACACTACAGTTAAATAAGGGCAATATCCGGAATGGAAAATTCCATAAAGCAGATTATTGCAGCTGAACATGACATCATTTTTCCATGAGTTGTTTGAGCAAAGATGAAATATTTAATAGTAATGTTATTGTCCATGAATAATAATGATGATATAATGGTCAATAAATAAATCATCGCTAGTAAGGCACGTCATTAAATAAAATAATTTATGTTTGTTTGGTCTGTTGGTATCAAAAAAATGTAAAATACAAAATGAAGAGAGGGACATTACGTGAAAATCTGTATTGTGTGTGAGAGAGTATATGTGTATGTGTGTGTGTGTGTGTGTGTGTGTGTGTGTGTGTGTGAGAGAGAGAGAGAGAGAGAGAGAAAATCTGCTTGATGAAACACTTAAGTTGAACATCACACTAACCCCCCTCTAAACAGAGTAGGGAACGGAAGGCAAAATATACGTTGAAATTTGTTGTGCGTGTGTGTGTGTGTGTGTGTGTGAGAGAGAGAGAGAGAGAGAGAGAGAGAGAGAGAGAGAGAGAGAGAGAGAGAGAGAGAGAGAGAGAGAGAGAGAGAGAGAGAGAGTAAAGCGCATTGATCTGATACCTTATAATGGAAAGTTTATACTTGCAATGTGAATTTCTCTAGCGTTACACCATGCTAATATTTCTTTTTGCAAGCACAATACAATAATTTCTTGATAATTCTTCAATGTACTAACCGTCTAATTTGTAGATGCAGGTAATTTCCTTTTGCCCCGCCCCCTCATCAGAATTTCACTCCTGGATCCGCCCCTCTGAGCCTATCCTAGTCTGAATTTAATTAGATTCCACTTACCTTTCAGCTTTATGATCGATACGTGTGATCCGGATATAGAAGGACCTGTCCAAAATCTTGTCGCTTATTTTTCTTTCTCTAGTTTACACTCTGCACACGAAGTGGCTTCTCTATTTATACCCAACTAATAAGGTTCTAGAATATCTCGGCTCATCAAGTTGTTTCTAGAAAATTCGAGTAAATCCAAATAAACTACATCGGCCTTGAACTGTGAAGATAATAATATGACAAGCAATACATGTATGGCAAGCTATGAGGGACATAAAATGAATTGTGCGCTGACGGTGGTGAAACGTGCAAACTTTAGTTGAACATAAAGTGTTTCGCAAAGGCTCAATTGGAAAATTAAAGTGTTACATAATATATATGCATCACTTACAACGTGAAAAAGTCAAGTTTAATATTTGTCATTATTTAATAAATAATTTTTGACAAGTTTCTCCATGTAGCCAATTGACGAAATCAGTGTTGATCTGAATGATTTATTTACTACTTTTATTTAGATACACTTATTTAAATGCACTTATGTTATACAAACCTGTTCTACTGTGTGACTTGTTTGAAGTTCAGAAATTTATAAGAAATGTATATTTATGTAGACAGCCCGATGACTATAAACATATCTCCCAATTTCTTGCTTGTTGCACGCACACACACACACATACGTACATACATACATGCATGCATGCATACATACATACATACATACATACATACATACATACATACATACATACATACATACATACATACATACATACATACATACATACATACATACATACATACATACATACATACATACATACATACATACATACATACATACATACATACATACATACATACATACATACATACATACAATTTGTTAGGTATTGCAAACTTGCATATTTGCACAAGATATATTTGTATGTATTATTCTTAGCGTCCGGATACGATTTTAGTTTTGATCTGAGATTGTCATATATAGCACTATCATTACGGAGACATAATAAAAATTACTAAATTGCTGTCTAGATAAACAGCAAAGAACGAGAGAGAGAGAGAGAGAGAGAGAGAGAGAGAGAGAGAGAGAGAGAGAGAGAGAGAGAGAGAGAGAGAGAGAGAGAGAGAGAGAGAGAGAGAGAGTATTTTCAATGTTTACAGATGCTGCAAGGAAATTTATTAAAATAAAAATACCAGATAGCATATCAATACTTAAAGACAATGAGGATGTATAACTCTGTCACTCGGTAGGTTATTAGATAGCAACTATTTTCACTTCTTGTTTCCTTACCTAATGAAAGCATTCCCTTATTCTGAATTCATTCACAGAGAATTGCAATACCAAGGAACTTGTCGGCATGCACAAATATTATGATATCGCGTGAGAAGCATAACATCTCATTCATAAAACTTTATTTTTTGCAGAGACTGGAAACCACCAGTGTTTGATACTTCAACTTAAGATTTTAGATTTAAGATTTAAGTTTGATATTCGAGTACGATGTGGTTCAGTTTGAACGCTTACTGATTTACTAGAGACCATTCAATTGGGGGAACATAGTTTGACTGGTGATTTACTGGACAGTTTCCTCTTGTGTATTTTTTGTTAATAATGTAAAGATGATGTTCTGAAGTGACGTAATAAAAGTGATATGTTGTCTACAATAAAAATTAATCGTAATAAACCATAAATCAGTGTTCCGATCGTCGAGAGAGTTACCAGCGCTAAAAGAAGGCCGAAACTGAGTATATTCGATTTCTGTAATCATACTGACTTAATTTGGTCGACCTTCAGAGCAGACGAGACCTACAAAAAAGTCAGACAATTTAACATTATGTGATAGATATGAGAAAGTCAAGGATAATGTTCAGCTTTCTTTATGCAAATTATTTATCTATCGCAAGTGTTCAGCATTAAAATTGGTTCTGTTCATTTGGATGTAGAATAGCAAGTATAAACAGTTTGGATTTTTTGTGCAAGATTAATTTTCAGAGCTAAATATGCTACATGAAACAAGTTATAAAAGATAAGCATGTTCTAAATATGCTACAGGAGACAGCATATAATATAGAAGGTAATCAATGTCTGCCTTTTGTGTGAACTTAAAAATATCCGGATGTAATAGAAAAAAAAAACAGACAAGGACATGTACACCTATTTCAGTAAGCCAATGAAACCAAGAGGAATTCCAGTATTATCCAAACTTCTTTAGAAGCACTGCAATATTGAACAGAGAAAATGGTTGCAATTCATGTATTGCGGTTTAGGTCGTAACAGTGAACGATAAAAAAGGCACGTAAGAGAGGGTCACGATAGAAAAGGCACGTTTACAAAGGATCACCAGAGAAAAGGCACGTAAGAGAGGATCTCGATTACTGAGAAGAAGTAAATATGGTTTCGACAAAGACCTGTCATAAAAATTAAAGAAAAGGATCAGATAAGAGTAAATGTTCTAAAGTATCAGCCATCGGATAATGCGTAGAACAGAAAGTTAAAGACGACTATTCTGTCTTTCGCTAGCGACGCAATCTTGGAAACAGTCATGAGAAATTGATTTGTTTCACCTGTGGAATTAAAAAATCAACACTTTATTTGTTACCAACATGTCTTCAATATAAGCCGATCTAGCATAACGCCGCTTCAAGAACTCATGGAAGAGATGAGAACATCATGAGGATGTTGATGTAATATATTTGGCTATGTGTTCTTCCTGTAATCATTTTCCCATTAGACGACTTTCAGGATCTTTGTAAGGGACAGACAAACTAAAATGGATCCAAGATTTCATTAGAAAAAGGCAAGGAGTTGTTTTTAGTGGTCAAGGATTTGATTGGACAACTGTCTTAAATTCACGTGGCAGTATTCTGATCCCTTGATGGGTGTGGTGTTTATGATTTTTAACGTAAGTTTAACAATTTTTCAGCCATATCACTATGATGTCTGCAGTGTGGCAGTTTATAGTGATGACTAGCACTGGGGCATCATGCCAAGGACATGTAGCATGATGTCCCACCCAGGCACAGTATCCTGACACCAGGCCGACCAGTCCTAACACTAACCTTTTTATGCTGAGCGTCAAGCGAGGCAGCTGTTAGTACCACTTTTGTAAGTCTTTGGTATGACTCGACCGGGGATCTAACCCACGACCTTCCGCATCCAAGGCCACCGGAGCGGTTGATCCCTTGATACTTGCATTCAAATGAAAATAATATGCCAAATATAGTCACGTGTTTTAGAAAGGGTTTTGCTGATGACGCCTAGCTATTCCCATCAGTACAATGAACAAGCAGAAGTATTACATGACAATCGAATACATAAACATGCCATATATTTAAGAGTAACATGAAACTGTTAAAGCCCACATTCCACGTCGTATTTCCAGAAGTAAAGTTCTTTTTGATCTAAGAGATCTATTTTACATATCAAAATAATATTTTATGGTCAAATTGGTTTTTTTTTAATTTTCTGTCTCCTCTGACACGGGTTACTTTCACAATTTTATGGTACACTTTTGTGTTTCGTCGGATAGAATAATGATATGGCGGGTAAGCGTAAGCTGTAAATTATGTGTGGGTCGAAGAGGCAGTTTCTATAAAGAACCCGAGCATAATAATGTTATTCCCTTGACATAACAAGTTTATGGTAGTTAAGAGCCAAATGATTTTATGCATCCCACCCCCAAATTTAAAATGCATTTTTCCGATACAGATGTCATTTTTGCACTAAGTGATATTTACAGTGCAAACGCAAGCGCGGTCTACAGACTATTGACATACATTGAGTACTGAACAGCTTGATGCAGTTCAAAATAGTTCCCATAACGACCGCTTTTTAGATATGCTTGACTTGGATCCACCACTATGCATGGTTTGCTTTTCTTCCTTGACTATTGGTATTTCACTGTGTACATACAGCTATAACTATGGAAGGTGTACAAACCTCGCATCAATTTCAAGAACAACACTTTACGGAAACATCTAATTCACAAGTATACCCAAATTCTTAAATATTAAGCATTGGTAGCTCAAAATATCGCATTATTGTCATTCGTTAAGAACGTTGACAGAGGCCACTTTATGAAGTCAATCCCTGCCACGAGAGATTTTTCTAATGAATCTAGCAGCCGATATCAATGGATTGGAGTCCGCTTTTCGCTTGTTAGCTGTGGATAAAAGAGAATTTCAGTCAAGCATTTCTGAGTTATAAATAACATCTGCAAGATCGGATACCATTTTTTTCCCATCTGAATTTTCCTTGAACGTATTCAAGGAAAAGTTGAATTTTCATCGATGTTAATAAATCAAGAAATTCGTCTTTTCTTTTTCTTCAGTTTTTATTTTTTGTCTTTCATGACATCAAGCCATGCTGAAAATACTGTGAAGTTTTTCATATAATCATATTACACGTGTGAACAATGTTGGTGGTCTTGGGTATTATTATTATTATTATTATTATTATTATTATTATTATTATTATTATTATTATTATTATTATTATTATTATTATTATTATTATTTGTAGCTTCTCATTGGTCGGTGGTTCTTTCCGGTGACTTCTGGGTTTCTTCCTCCAACATTAATATTGGCCGCCATGTATAGCCTATCGTGTGCTGAAAAATGGCGTTAAGTCTCACAACAACAACAACAACAACAACAACAACAACAACAACAATTAGTTTTATTATTATATAACTTGTTTGATCTTTGTTATGTTTATTTTTCTTATTTGGTTTTTCTTTGCTTTATGTTTTTTGTCAGAATGGTAGTTTTAGGCTTAGAAAAGTGAATGTGGGCATATTTCTCTTTTATTGTCCAAAACGAAAATTATGCCGTGCACGAGAGAGTATTGGATTGTTGAAGTAAAGAAGAGTAATATGTCTCCCATACATCATAAGTCTGTATTAGGGTCTCCCAACACATTTCTATGAGCAACGATTATTTGACAAAAAATAACATATACATATTCCAAAATATTAAAATGAGGATACCTTGATTAATACTTTTGTTACCTGCTGGATAAACACCAACACAACCTTCAAGTTTTCCTCTAAATTAATCTTCATCTTCGCACAAATTGAAGGGAATTTTCAGGTGCATTGTCGTTATTCGCCATAATGGCCAACTTAACGCAGTTCTCTACGCTCATTCTGCCTACAGCCATCCCGGATCTTAAGTAAAGTTCAACTGGAACATGCACACTTCATACCATATTATTGGGCCTTGCCTATTTAAAATCCTTTTAACGTTAGCACTGCCGTGATGGAGATATAGTCTACAGATAGTGATATAATGGTGAACAATGTGAAACAATGTGAACAATGTGAAACAATGCTTTTATTTAAAGCATGTGTGCACATTCTTGTGTGTATCTATTATTTGCTAGAGATAGTTAAAGCTGAAATTTAATGCAAGAGGGTGTCTACCATTTTGCTCAAACTATTTTCTTCACCTACTTCCTTCTGTCTGCTCATCACATTTGTTTAAAACAGGTATAAGTGAAAGATGCAAAAATATGTTTTTATGTAATCTTTAAACCGCGAATGTTATTTGTAGAATATATGTTCTTTTACCGAGAAAACTTAAATGACTTTTTTTCTAATGTTTCTGTCTCTGTTGCATCACTTCGTAGTGTCAAACTAAATGAATTTTGTATTATATAATTTATCTGAATATTCCCGTGTCTTTCTATTGTAATTTGGGGTCGAATTCCGTCGATCTAGTTTTAAATCCGTTGCAACTGTACTTTAATATTTTGTTGTTTTTTTTAAATTTAATTTTGTTTACGTTGCCTTCCATTAAATTCGACAAATCGATGTGCATCATCATGCATAAAATCACATCAAAAAAATTAAATTAAAAACAAAAAGCAACATGCTCTAACAGATGTGTGTATGTAGGTGTATGTAAGTGTGTGTGTGTATGTAAGTGTGTGTGTGTGTGTGTGCATATATATGCGTGTGTGTGTGTGTGTGTGTGTGAGAGAGAGAGAGAGAGAGAGAGAGAGAGGGTGGTGGTGGTGGTGGTGGTTGATATGCATTTGAGGAATTGAGGATTCCAATATGTGGAGGTGGTTAAAACGACGACAGTTGTATCTAGAATCGTGAAAATTAAGAGAATAAAATAGGGTTACAATTAATTCAGATGTTAACAACAACTCTACAAGAACAATCAACGTGATAAAAACTTGGTTAGGTAGGGCTGATCTAACAACGGTGGGAGGTAGATGGATTTAAAGGAGAAGAATGGTCACAGGCCGTTGAATCAAGTGAAGATATGCTCAGAACATCGTTTGCCTTATTTGTTTATTAGTTAGTTCAAATTCCCCTTTATCTTTTGATAAATATTTGGCGACGAACGTTGACCTTTTCATCATCACGGTAATATGTTCGTGTGAGAAGCGCTTTATAATATATTTGTGCTTTCTTCCTTGTAACAAACTTAGTATGACGACATCAAGTGAACTTGCTGATATCCACCCTTTCTTAAAAAAAGATGATTTTGAAATCCTTCAATGCAACGAAATTCTGTTATAAGAGGTCAAGAAACGTTTATCAGTTATGTTACCAATTCAATTAATTTCATAAATTAATACTCAGCGTGCTTATTCACCTCTGACATATAGGCTTAATCTTTTCTTCTACTGGAAAATGTATTGGTATTTCATAGAAAAACAGGCTACAATGGAAGAAACTGGTTTTACTCGTCTTTTTTTACAATATATTTTACAGAGGACACGCTGCACATATAATATTTAATCTAGAAAGAGAGACCATTCTTTGAGTCTTAATTACAGTAAAGGTTGCTTCCCTTATATATCAATTTATTTAGCGGTCTTCATTCTCTTCCAACTCTTTGAGATACTTGTATATACTAATGGCCATGTAATGTTATAGTGTAGCTAATTAATGAACTCGGTTTAATATACAAGTATGTCTTTATTTGCCTAAGGAAGCATATTAACTACACCATACAATTATGGAGTAATTGATGTCTGATTACCAGATGTCTTTATTGTTAAATCATTCAGAAAATTTAATTATGTTTAATGCTCAAACAAATTAAAGTAAACAGTGAAACATTTCATACAAGGGTGGCAAATGACTGGGCATGTTCCATGGAGGTATCATATATAAGATAATTTCTTTCAACTCATTAATATTATCAAATGATGTAACTTCCGGATGGTTATTTTGCCTGTTCAGTAGTTCGGATGTTTCTTTTTGTTAATTATTTCTTTTGTTTAAGAAAATGACAAGTCCGAAAATAAATTTTAGGCCTAGTCATTTTAGACTAGGAATAGTCATTTTCCATTATATATCTGGGATTATACAACTATTCCCGAGGCCCCGACTGACCGGAAATAGGTTCAAACGTACTCATTTGGAAACGTACCCAAGTCAAAATTTACCTAAATTAAAGCAAAATATAACATGAAACTGGGACACATACTGTGTAAGTTTAATCTGTTGAAAGTTTTGTATATAAGTAATACTAGCTAATAATCATGAATAGGCATATATGGTTTTACATTGTATATCTTTGAACCTGTGAACATTCCAAAATGTATGCACAAACATCTTGGCATTTTTAATTTCATTTGATACTGAGAGCATTTAAATAATTTTGAATAACTCCACAAAGTGTAGTGGTAGGTGTTATTTGTAAATCAAATCTATCTGTAAAGGATGAAGAAAAATCAGCTAAATTGGATAAATATAACGTTTTGGCGTGCGTTCGTTTTCAATGTAAACCTCATGGAAGAGTAATCTAAGGCGATGGCCTTTACCGATCATTGCCATCCCACCGAGTCACTGGCTCGACCTAAGTGTATATGTGAGAAACGGCCAGTAACATCCAGTGAGAGGCTGGTTCCTATAAGGGTTTTCCTGATTCTTCTTCCACCACACATACAAGCTACCATTATAGCCTATCTTCAGCTGGAGTTAAAACTACAAAGATCAACAACAACAGTTATCTACCACTCTTCATATGTCTAATGGATGAATAAAATATGTAAGTTCCTGTTACAACTTTGAGTTACATTTCTGCGAATGTTATGATCGAAAATAATTAAAACGCAAAAGTTGATTTATGGCACTTTATGTGCAGGAATGATCGCATTTTTTCTGTAAGCACAAAGTAAACTTCTCTATCCAGTGGATGCTACTAATACGATTCTTCTTTTTTAAAATTGAAAAAGCACATAAACTTGCCGTGGATAGTCAATTTAATCATCAAACCTACATAGCTTGAAGACCAATATTCTTGTTGATGGATATGAAATACCAACTCTTGTTATACAACCTTCATGAAATACTAGCTGCTACTGATCTGACGTGGTACCATAATATTGCATAGAAAAGCGATTCCAATTTTATTGAGAGAGAGAGAGAGAGAGAGAGAGAGAGAGAGAGAGAGAGAGAGAGAGAGAGAGAGAGAGAGAGAGAGAGAGAGAAGAGCTAGACGTATCAGTAGATTAAAAAAGACAATAATTTAATAAATCAAGATTTATTGAAATTCGTTCATGATTAAATGCACATACTATTCATCACTAATACAGAATCGACTAATATATTTTCTTATTGTATTAATATTCTAAATTTGGCTAACACAGACACAACTACATATTATAAGTACATCATAAGTTCCATCATGGCTCATGTAGTGACTTAAGCAGGGTATTATTGCATCCGTTGAATCATCTTGTTCCCATTCAAGAAATTGTGATGTCGTATATTAGTGCATGTCATACTAGAATAGTCATTTTTATATACGTTTTTCCCGTATCAGTAAACGAAGAAAAAAAATAGCTGACGAGAAGTGCCTATCGATTTGTTCTTATTTACATGCTATACGTCACATCCTTAAGAAAGCACATTTGTACTGCTTTGTTATAATTAAAAAAGAATTCATCTTTGGAAACTTTAGGACCAATGTAGCAAGAAAGACGTGGCCCTTTATTATCTCTAAGAAATGTACACATTGCACAAGTACGTGAATCGTGTATCTGAAACTTGAACTCTGGTGAAATATACGATATTAACATTATAAGAGAGGGGTGTTTATGTTATTTCTGGAATTTCTGAACAAGCTAGAATATCAGCCAACTGAAGCAAAATATTGTAGGTTTTGAAGACTACCAGCTGGGTTCTAAAACAAATTAATTCCAGCAGAGGTCAAGCGGTTCTACTTTTATTGTCTTGGTAAGCGCACGGCCGTAACAAAGCATACAAAAAAATTGTATTCGCATATTTTTTTCCCAGAACAAATTAAAACAAAAATGAAGCACAAAAATGACTCCTAATGGAATGTCTGGCAAGATGGAGGTGTTTAATTCAAAGCCATTTTTGATTGCAATATTAGTACAAAGACCATTTCTCGCAAACTATGTAAAGCAGAGAAGATAATGAGGTACAACGTTTTGAAACACCTTTACTTGTCAAAGTTTTAAACGCTTCGACCTATTATTGAGATTCCATTAGTATTATGTGAAAAGAATCGTCAGTGTTCCAATTATTCACAACCCAGAACGGCGATATCGATGCAGGAATCGATACAATTGAACTTTCATGTTGTGTTTTATTCCATAGCATTGATTTCTACAATAAAAGTAACACTTTATTTCTCCTGTGTAATGGCCAACTTCTTCTCTTTTGGTGCTTCAATCATTGGCAAGGGAGCGGACGTCAATGTGAGCACACCATCACGTGACAAAGAGCATGACAGCGTATCAGCGTCCACGCCATCTGGGACGACCAAAGAACGGGAAAATTCATAATACACGTGAGAGGTATCGGATTTTTCCTCGTGTTTTGCATGTACCATCACTTGTCCTTCCTTGACAGTTACGTTCAACTCTTCCGGCTTGAACTGACTGAGGTCCAGCTGGACTTTCATTCGACGCGTGCCATCAGCCTCGGTGACAATCGGGTTCTTAATCAATTGTAACTGCTCCCTCAGTGCCAGGTCACTCGCGTGGTCTGATGGGGTCATGGTTGGGGTCAATCTATAATGAATATGAAAAGATATTCAGCATTAAATATAAAATATATCATGACACAAGAATAAGCGTTTCCTTCCTTTTCTAGCAGATACTTTTCCATTACAGTTCAACTTCTTAAAAGTCCATGTCCACTCAAATAAATAAAAATATTTACAATCATATCCAACAATATTTCTGGATGTCGAGGCGGAATATACATAATGAAAATGAGAAGCTTAACTAAGACAATCCATGGCGCAACTGCAAGCATACAAAATACGTATGCTTGAAATCACGTATCCGTGCTGAGTGTCGGGGACAGCATTCCTGTTTGTATAACCTTACAACTAAGAGGAAGATAAAATCATCATTATTACTTAATAAAGCAAGATATCTCCTCCTTTTGCTCATATGACTAGAAATATGGTTTTGATCTAGATCTTCTTTCTGTTGATTTGTCTACTAGGGTGCTGATGAAATTTGAAAATAATTCCGTTTCCTTTTGCAATAACTCAAAACTCACACAAAGAACAAATCAACCGAACCAATCGCCTGGTCAAATCGCCATAACAGATTGGTGTTACAATGGCTGCAAATTAATTACGAGTAGAAAATTATTTGATTCCTTTAACTTGTGCACGTTTGTCATTGTGTGTTTGTGTGATTTTATTATTTATTCAGCATCAAATTATTTTCTCAATTAGGTAGAATGACGGCAGTCTGGCAGTTTGTAGCGATATCTAGCACTGGGACATCATGCCGTAGACATGTGTGATGTTGCCTTTCAATATATATATATATATATATATATATATATATATATATATATATATATATATATATATATATATATATATATATATATATATATATATATAGATATATATATATATATATGTGTGTGTGTGTGTGTGTGTGTGTGTGTGCGTGTGTGTGTGTGTGTGCGAAAGAATCGAGTAATTAAAGAAACATGCATGCCCTACCTATTCATGGCATTGCGCATGTGTCGGAAGTCCCTCATCATATGCTGTTGCAGACGGGACATCTCCCTGTTCATGTCATCAAAGATGTTGTCGTACACCAGGAAGTCACCGAACGTGGGAATCAAGAATCTTGCCATCTTATATCTCTGCTTTATGGAAGAAAAGTGAAAACAAAATTTGAATTTTTTTTAACATAGTCAACAATAATATCCTAAGTTATTTGCAAACTTGTTTTCATTGGTTAGGGTTATGAATGTAAGAGATAAGTTCTTTCGAAGTTACTTAAGACTACCTATTTGATCATAAAAAATGTAAATGTTGCAGAGCAATAAACATTTTAAAGCAATGGCAGCAGAATGGATTACCCTTAAACACCTAGCAATCGAGATAAAACTCTATAATCTTAAAATATAACATTTATCAAGAATGATAATAAGAAAAAGAATGCGAAATAAAATCTGTATTTACATTTTTTTTTACATTTCCCTTCTTGAACCAGTTTGGCCGATGTGTAGTTTATTGTAATGGACCTGTCGCCTGAAGAGTAATAACCAGACCCATCTGTTCCCTATGACTGCATTTATGGGGCTCTTATATCCAGAAATCAGTTATATTAGTGGAAAAGGGGTTCCAATGCGTGTGTGAGGAAAGAACGTTCAATGTAGTAATGTTGTACCTATGCCACTCAAATCTTGGCCCCTTCCTCACCCACTAGACACGCTTCTTGATCATGAACAAAGTGTAAATATTAAGACTACGTTTCTTTAGCGAGGGTTCATCTACGTCTATATTAGGCACAAGCATGTAACTGAACAAAGGGGGTTAAGATCGTAAGAGAACAATAAACATCCATTTTAAAACAACATATTTTTGGAACCAAACCATTAAAGGTTTAATGCTAACTTGAAATATCCTTCTAGGCTTCAAGTGTAACATATTGTGATCCTAAAAGCACATCTTCAGCTGAGAAGATTTAATTTATTAAGAAGCTGAACAGTTGAAAAATATAATTTTATGTAGATACGGAATTTGTCATATAAAATATATAATCCTAATTTGCAATTATAAGTTATTCGGAAACAAATATAAATTATTATATACATACAGATAGAAAATGAATGAACACTAAGTTAAATAAAGGCAAGATCCGGAATGGAAATTTCCATAGAGCAAATCATTTCTGTGAATCACATACTCAAACATGGTATTGTTGTTAAAGTCGCTTGACCACATTATGAAGCATTTACTACGCACGTGCTAGTGTCCAACAACAACAACAATAATAATGATAATAATGAGAGTAATAATACTGATTGGGCATTCTGTAAAAAGAAATTAATTCGTTTTTCTTTCTTTGATGTGTTTGTTACAATTCAATATACTAAAGAGACGAGAGGAAATTTTCGTGTGTGTGTGTATCTGTGTGTATGTGTGTGTGTGTGAGAGAGAGAGAGAGAGAGAGAGAGAGAGAGAGAGAGAGAGAGAGAGAGAGAGAGAGAGAGAGAGAGAGAGAGAGAGGGAGAGAGAGAAAACTTACGCTAGATAAAGCGGACCAACCTAGTCCTTATAATTAAGCGTACACTTCCAAAGTGAATTTTTTTTGAGTGACACGATACCAATATTTCTCAATTCAAGTCCAGTACAATAATCAACAATTCTACTGATAAGTGTACTGTTTAATTTGTAGATGAAGGCTAGTCTCCCCACCCACCCCCAGCATCCTTCATCAAAATTATACGCCTTGATCCGCCCTTGTGATATCCTAGTCTAATATTAAATACGCATTTCAACTTACCTTATTAGTTATGTGATCGATACTTGTTATAAGTAAATTGTATATTGTAAACCTTCCAATTTCTAGCTTGTTGATTATTTTTCTTTTCCAAGTGAACACAGTTTACACTCAGTTGCTTCTCTATTTATAATATTTCTAATACGGTTCCAGAGCATTCTGGCACATCAAGTTACTTACAGAACATTCTAGCAAATTAAACCGAACTTAGTCGGCCTTGAACGGCCTTTTATGTATGGCTAACTATCAGTGATATAAAAGTATTTCATGAGCTTAAAGTTATGAAACATGCACAGTTTAAGAGAACACAATGCGTTTTGCAGAAACCTTTTCTGAAAATTAGTCTGTATGACATATTTATGTTTGTCATGTATTTAGCCAACAACGTAGCGCGTTCTCGAAATAAGTCAAGTTAAACTTTCGCATATACTCAATAAATAAATTCAATAAATAAATTTTGGAACAGTTTCTCCAACCATGCAACTAGATAAATCCACAGGGACGTGTAGTATTTAATTTCGATTTTTATCAAAATGCATTTATGTTATGCAAACCAGCTGTACTATGTGATTTATTTTTAGTTCAGTCAGGCTTTGAAAAAGACTCATTAAGAGTCGAAAGCGCTTAGGCTAGTTAGTTACTAGTTTCGTACTGTTCGTCGTCAGTTTATTGCTTATATATATATATATATATATATATATATATATATATATATATATATATATATATATAGATATATATATATATATATATATATATATATATATATATATATATATATATATATATATATATATATATATATATGGATATCGGATGACTATGTACATACCTTCAAATATCATACTAAAGTATGTGACCAGCAACAATAAAAAAACAAAAGCAACAACAACAACAACAACAACAACAACCATAATAATAATAATAATAATAATAATAATAATAATAATAATAATAATAATAATAAGAAGAAGAAGAAGAAGAAGAAGAAGAAGAAGAAGAAGAAGAAGAAGAAGAAGAAGAAGAAGAAGAAGAAGAAGAGTTGGGCAATTGTTAAAACCATAAATCAATAAATAGAGAAATCAAAACTAATCATTTGGACATCGTTATATGAAAATTGTGTGTTTGTGTGTGTGTGTGTGTGTGTGTGTGTGTGTGTGTGTGTGTGTAAGAGACAGAACTTACGATACGAAAATCGTATTAACCTGATTCCTTATAATGGAAATTTTATACTTGCAATGTGAATTTATCTAGCGTTACACCATGCTAATATTTTTCTCTTTGCAAGCCCAGTACAATAATTTCCTGATAATTATCATGATCAATGTATTAAGTACCTAATTTGTAGATGCAGGTAATTTCCTTTTGTCCCTCCCCCTCATCAAAAATTCACTCTTGGATCCGCCCCTCTGAACATAACTATGCGCATAAATTTAATTAGAATCTCTACTTACCTTTCAGCTTTATAGTCGATATGTGTGATTCGTATATATTCCAATACCTTACTCGCCGCTTATATTTCTTTCTGAAGTTTACATGTTGCACACACAGTAGCTTCTCTATTTATACCCAACTAATACGGTTCTAGAATATCTCGGCTCATCAAGTTATTTCTAGAAAATTCTAGTAAATCTAAATAAACTTCATCGGCCTTGTACTGTGAAGATAATAATATGACAAGCAATTAGGCCATACATGTATGGCTAGATATAAGTGACATAAAGTGAATGGCGCGCTGACGGTGATGAAAACTTGCAAACTTTAGTGGAACATAACGTATTTTGCAAAGCCTCAATTGGAAAATGAATCAGAATTACATTATATATATATATATATATATATATATATATATATATATATATATATATATATATATATATATATATGTGTGTGTGTGTGTGTGTGTGTGTCTGTGTGTGTATGTGTGTGTATGTGTGTGTATCACGTATATAGTTACCAACGTGAAAAAAGTCAAGTTTCAAATGTCATTATTTAACAAATGTCATTATTTAACAAATGTCATTATTTAACAAATAATTCTTTGAAAAATTTCTCAATGCAGCCAATTGACGAAATCATTGCTGATGTAAATGACTTATTTTCCACTTTCACTTTAATGCCCTTATATATTATGCAAACTTGTTCTACTGTGTGACTTGTTTTCAGTTCAGAACTTTATAAAATAATGTGTATTTAAATAGACAGCCGGATGACTATGCACATACCTCCCAATTTCTTGCTTGTTGCATGCACACATACATACATACATACATACATACATACATACATACATACATACATACATACATACATACATACATACATACATACATACATACATACATACATACATACATACATACATACATACATACATACATACATACATACATACATACATACATACATACATACATACATACATACATACATACATACATACATATATGTGTATAAACATACACATACGCTCAGAAACAAACACATACATACATACATACATACATACATACATACATACATGCATGCATGCATGCATGCATACATACATACATACATACATACATACATACATACATACATACATACATACATACATACATACATACATACATACATACATACATACATACATACATACATACATACGTTCGTACGTACGTACGTACGTATATACATACATACATACATACATACATACATACATACATACATACATACATACATACATACATACATACATACATACATACATACATACATACATACATACATACATACATACATACATACATACATACATACATACATACATACATACATACATACATACATACATACATGCTTGCATGCAATCATACATACATACCTAACTCTTAGCGGGAGGATAAAATTTTAGTTTTGTTCTGAGATTGTCATATCTAGCACTATCATAACGGAGACATAATACAAATTACTAAATTACTGTCTAAAAAAACAGAAAAGAACGAGAGAGAGAGAGAGAGAGAGAGAGAGAGAGAGAGAGAGAGAGAGAGAGAGAGAGAGAGAGAGAGAGAGAGAGAGAGAGAGAGAGAGAGAGAGAGAGAGAGAGAGAGAGAGATGCAATTATCAAAGTTTACACATGCTGCAAGGAAATTTGTTAAAATAAAAATACTAGATATCATATCAATACTTAATGACAACTTGGATATATACCTCTGTCACTCGGTAGGTTATTAGCTAACAACTATTTACATCTTCTTCATGTTACCTTTCCTAAAGAGAGAATTCCCTTATTCTGAATTCATTCACAGATAATTTCAATATCATGGAAGTCGTCGGCATGAACAAATATTGTAATATCACGTGAGAAGCATAACATCTCATTCATAAAAAAACACATTTCAGCACCTTGTTGCCTGCCAGTATCATTTGTTACTGAGACATAATTCGAGCAGCTATATTATTTCAGTAATAATTACTATGAGATAATAAATGATTGGCGATACCGTTCGTTATATATATATATATATATATATATATATATATATATATATATATATATATATATATATATATATATATATATATATATATATATATATATATATATATATATATAGTTACAACACTGTATTTATGGTGTTTTTTATATATGAATTTTGTATAAATCTTTTTATTTTATTTTATTTCATTAAATGTAATTATTAATAAAATATATTAATATCAGTCTAAAATGATTTTGAAAAACAGTGTTTCCTTAAGTCGTAGATGTGATTCATGTGAGCACGTTCTGTGTATGATAATAAATTCATTACAAGGAAACATTCAGGAATAGCTATGAAAACGATTGGCTGATACTGAGTCGTGCTTTACTAATGTCCAGAAGTATTACGCCATTGCATGCGTCGTCATGCGCGTGCAATTCAATCAACGTATTAGCTTTATTTATATGTTTGAGATTTTTGTAAGTCATACACAATCACGGACAGACAGTCGTAGTCGAGTCATACACAGTCGTAGTGTCGTATATTCAGTTATACAACTTCTATTACCTTTAAAAGGTATTTTTGTGCTAGAATAAGTTGTCTGTTCGTATGTCTACGAAGAACAAAATGTCTTGTTAGAGGAGCTAATTTATTTCGTTTTTCTGAATAATTGTTTTTCAGGAGATCAACATTTCTGGTTTGGACATTTTCCAGAAAATATTCAAAATTGGAATGGAACAACACAAACTGTGCTTTATTGTGTAAATTCTGGAATTTTCTGTTAGCCTTCGTCTGACGTGGTCATCCGCCATTTTGGACCGGAACTTCAGACACTTCAACTTTTTACAGGACTTGTGTGTCTGTTTTGAACAAACAATTTGGATCAATTTTGTAAACCCTAGGTCTTGTTTAACATACTTACATTTTTTATGTTTACTAGGAAAATTATATTTGTTAAAAATTTACAAAGCTTGTTTTATGTTTCTTTTATGTTACTTTGAAGGAGCCGATACGTAACAATATATATATATATATATATATATATATATATATATATATATATATATATATATATATATATATATATATATATATATTGATACTGTATTAGTGTCACACAAGACACATTTTCGGGGATGCGAGTGGCCGAGTCGTCTAAAGCGCTCTCCGTTACGGATCATAACCATTTCACCTCTGTCTGCGTGAGTTCGAGTCATAGATTCTGTGATTGTGGATATGAGAGTAAGCTTGCCAGTAGCTTATTGTGAGTAGGTGGTTCTATCCGTGGATTTCCCGGTTTCTTCCTCCACCATTAATAATGGCCGCCATGTATATCCTATCGTGTGCTGTAAAATTAGGATAAGCCCAACAACAACAACAAGAAGGCATATTTTCGATAATTGATCTCTTCTCGATTTGACCATTTCTTGGCATTTCATAAGTACTGGGAGATAAAAGATTTGTTTATTATTTAAAGAAACTGGGAACCGCAAGTGTTACATACTTCAGCTTAAGATTAAGTTTGATATTCCAGTACTGTGTGATTTAGTTTGAACGCTTACTCTGATTTACTATTCAACTAATAAAAAAAAGTTTGATTAGTGATTTACTGGACAGTTTGATATTGTGTATTTTGTTTACAATGAAAAGAGGACATGTTGAAGTGATACATACAATGAATAACATGACAAAAGCGACATGTTATCTATAAAAAAATTAATCGTAATAAACCATATCTCAGTGTTCCTATAATAGAAAGTTGCAAGCGCTATAAGAATGGCGAAGTTGAGTATATTCGATTTCTGTAATCATACTGACTTGGTCAACGTTCACATCAGACGAGACCTGCAAAGGAAAAGATAATTTAACATTCTGTGCCAGATACGAGATCGAAATGTCAAGGATTATGTTCGGCTTTTTACCTGTAAATTACTTTTCTATCTCAAGTGTTCATCATTATAAGTGGTTTTGTTCATTTGGATGCACAACTTAAAGTATACACAGTTTGTTTGTTGGTTTTATGTGCAAGAATAATCTGTAGAGCTAAAATTGCTACAGGAGACAGCATATAATATGGAAGTTAATCAAGGTCTGCCGATTGTGTGAACATAAACAAATTTCTGGATGCAATAGAAAAACAGACAAGGACATGTACACCTATTTCAGTAAGCCAATGAAACCACCGACTTCATATCAAAGGCAAACAACTTCCATCCTTCAATAAAATTCACGGCAGAAATTTCCAACTCAAACCATGTTTTACCGAGGCTACGACAAAGACCTGATTGCGGAGGCAATCCAAATGGCCATACAAACAAACCGTGATGACCTACTCAGATATGGACAGAAAGAAAAGGTTGATAGGATACCATTTATTCTGACCTATCACCCAGACAATCCCAAAGTAGGCAAAATCATCGCAAATCACTGGCCAACCGTGCAATCGTCAGACATACTAAACCTAATACTTCCGAACAAACCTGCAGTAGCTTACCGGAGACCAAAAAACCTAAAGGATATCCTAGTCAGGGCAAAGCTAACGCCAATCGCTAGTCAAAACCAACCTAGTCAATCTGGACCTTGTGGCGATAAAAGATGAAAAACCTGTCAACATATGATAGAGACCAAGACATTCACTAGCATAGTGACTAAAGAAAAACTAAACATACATGGTCCAAACAAAACGTGCAAAACAGAGAATGTGATTTATCTCATCACATGTAAGATCTGTGGCCTTCAGTACGTCGGAGAAACTGAAAAGCTACACAAAAGGATAAACCTTCATAGATCTGATTGGATGACAAAATTGTTGTACAGAAGCCCGGTCGCAGAACACTTCTCCTCCCCTGGCCACACTTTCAGTGATATAATACTTATCGCTATTGCTAACAACCACAGCTGGAGTTCCGAAACCAGGAAGGAGAAGGAATCATACTGGATACGCCGCCTTAGAACATTGAAACCAAGTGGTTTAAACCAAGAAGACTAGAAAATGAAAACTATGCACTAGTAGAATTTAACATTTTCTAAATCTTATTATCCTTCAATTTTTACTATAAGAATAACCGGTATAGAATCAAAAATCCGGGATATAATCTGCGTTACATAAAAGTATAAAAAGTAAAAATAGATGTCGCTTTGGCTTGTAGACTTTTAGGGAATTATACACCGTTTTCAGTTTCCGCAACTAGTCTATACAAACTGGTTGTATTTATAGTTTTAACACATGTGGAGACAACCATGTAGAGGTTTACAAACACAACGTTTTTGTGTTTATTTGTTTGTCGTATATATGTTTTGTATTTGCCTTTGAAAAAGACTCATTAAGAGTCGAAAGGGCTTAGGCTAGTTAGTTACTAGTTTCGTACTGTTCGTCATCAGTTTATTGCTTATATATATATATATATATATATATATATTTATGTATATATATATATATATATATATATATATATATATATATATATATACACACACACACACACACACAAATAATGCTATCATAGAGGTTAGATAATTATAATTCGTACTCTACGGAATCTTGAACCCAGGTCCGCGTGAAAACAGCATCCATCGCCTTCCCTGCATACTCCATCCAACATCTCGTCATGACTAAGCACGCAGATTTATCAGTAATGTTTACAAAAGTTACAACTGATCATCCAGTAGGCAATAACGTGATAATTAATGCAATTTAAACTGAAGTTGCATCAGTGAACGATGAATTCAACTTAGGATTTTCCCTTAAAGTTTTCATGTCTGATTCCACTAGCGTATATATTTGGATTCTGCAGACATATTAGAAAGGTTACTTACGAAGCGAAGGTAAAAGTTACACTTGTTAGAAAAGACAACGACAATGATAAATCTCACCAAACGAAGTTGGTACAGACTTAGTAAAACTAGCAAAACTTTAGTTGTAGATGCCAATAATGACTCCATCGATCGCCGGAGAACAACGGTTGCTTTCAGTCATGGATCAATGTGGTAAATCCCATTGTCATGGATGACGATGACAACAGACATTATTACAAGTGACGTTGTTAGTTTATTTACACGGCAGGTAGCATCACATTAGGGATTGTCAGCACCACGACAAATATTCGTCGCATTTCAGGAAAATTTACGAGTTAACACACAAACACGAAATCGAATGGTATTTGACACGATTGGAGTTAGTGAAGTTTTGTTTTAAAGATAAATGGGCATCGGGAACCATCGCAAAAGAATTTTTGAGTTTTGATCATAATCATGTAGCACGTGATTATCTTTTGTTAATGACATTTATAGGGCGTGATCAGAATGTTGATTCTGGTTTGCAGATATCTCAGAGTGATTTTACAATACTCTATCCAATCTATTACTTTTCGTTGGAACATTTAGATTTATTCAGACGATCTTTCGTTGATATATACTTCCGATTTCGTGTAGCAGAGTTATCACCAATAATACCTGTTTCACCGGTTATTTCTTGTGGTTAGAGAGCAAACGCTGTTTTACTCTCAAATAAAACAAAGTTGCTTTAAGGTGTTGGTGGACGAATAAGTCATTGATGCCGCAGTGATTAAATCGATGATAATATTATAATATCGTATCATCATGTTACTGTTACTCTGACTCCTGGTCCGATTATAAAGCTACAATCGGCGTCAGAAACAAAATTCGGGAATAAGAATATCACTGAAACGAGGATAGATCTTAGGTTATAAAAATAAACCAATATTGACTGAAAGTTAACTTCAATGACGCCAAATGATCAAAAAACCGACGTACGACTTGATATTACTGTGAGTGTAATTAGCGACATTGCCAATAGGACGGCATATTCCAATATCTCGTATTTATACCAGGAATCGTCACCACTTCAGCCTTAGCTGTTGAAAAACCAGCTGCATTCGGTGCCGATGTAACCGCCGCAGGAATGGCATTTAAGAAAGCGACCGGTGGTAACATGAACCAAAAAGCAAATATACCGCCATCGGGATGGCTATGATTTCTGGGATCTTACCTTCTCCACGGAGGAAAATAAAATTAAAACCTATTAAAATTAAAAATACTCGTTTTTTATTTTGATTTACTTGAAGCTGCTGTGCGATTAAACATAAAAAATCATCAGAGGTGTTATTTATGCGTTATAAATTACCCAAAACCACCCAATCGTGTTGAGGCTGGTATCATTTATCTAGATAGAAGTTCTGGTCCAGCTACTCATTGAGTTGTATACGTGATTGATCCAAGAGAAATTGTTGTTTTTTTTTTTTCGACTTGTATGGCTGGCACAAAAAAATTAAAATATATCAACGGACATGAGAATCTTCCAATCTGGTCAATCTGGTATTCAACATTACCAACACAGACAATAACTGATCGATGGAATAATATCAGACCAGGAATTCGCGGAAATGATTTACCACAACACCTCCGGTTTGGCAACTGGAAATCAAAGCCTGCCGTCTCCGAAAAAGACAGTCACTTTACTTTAAATCCTAATTTAAAATCAGGAAGTAAATAATAATAAAAATTATAATAATAATGACTACGTCATAACAATTGCTAAAACAAATCGTCGCTAATGGAACACCAACAACAACTATGATGATATAAACAATCTCAACTAAGCCTGAATACGACGTCTTCTTTCCAACAGAAATTTCAGCCAAAGAAATAACATTAGCACAAATGCATGTATATCGCAGTTGGCAAAATATTCAACCAAATTAATTTGGTGGCTTGCCAGCAAATAACTAGTTATTTTATCTTATAAAAATAAATCTGATGGAACTCGCGTTTGGCAAGTTTTTGGTGTTCCTACGGGCAGTTAACAAATCGAACAGATCAACGAGGAATTCAAACGCATAATTAAAACTATCAAAGGAAAAGAATCCAAAATCTGTATTACTGTTCATGATCTTACACTATCAGCTGCGATACAAACACCTGACTACACCGTAGATATATATCGATCATCGATCAGAACTGTATTGGGATAGCTAGAAGTACCGTCGACATACGTAGGTCTACGAGAACCTAAACGAGCTAATTGTGCCACTGATAAAATAATAATTTACAATAATTCATTTCCAGAATATTGAAAATTTCACACACGGACGACCATATATATTTAAGACGATAATAGAAATCCGAACCTGGATGAAAAATTATTTAAATCATTTTCCGTTGTAATTATATCCGAACATACGAAGCAAGCAACAAACTACGAAATTATTTTCCAGTGTCTCACAGTATTAGACGATGAAACAAAGCAAGAAATCATCGCAGTGGAACAACATTTAAACTACGTTGCATTGGACCTCAAATGTGTCAATTAACTTATCATTGAAAGAGTGATTATCTACGGTTGATTCGTTGATTTTAAATCCCCCTACACCACAACACTTAAAGCAATCGTGTTTTTTTCAGACATCACGCGATAACAGCAAACCAATTACCAACATTTGTATTACCAGGATGTAACAACAATGTACTGAAAAAGCATTAGGTAATGATACTGTCGATCAATACTATGTCAAAATCGTAGACCGGCTATTATTCTCATGCATGAAAATGATCAACACAGCGGTGGTCGTCAGGTATTACCGGATGTTGTCAATATCACATCAACGGCCACAGTAATTTGATGTGTGATGCTATTGATGGAAGTTATCAAGTAGATACTGAAAAATCAAAACAAGCACAACAAGGGTATATCTTATATTCATTTATTCCCAATGTACTTCCCCGGTTTTTAATTGTGTTAATGCTCGTTAATCCAGTTTAACAGTAGTGTCATAATCCGCTGGGATATCACAATCCGCTGTCACAGATACATTTTAAACTGACTGACTAGGCCTGAAACTTACTTAATCTACGCCAAGCAGTTCTGACAATAGGTTTGTATGTACGCTCATAGAGTATTATCGTTACTGTCTGGTAAAACGTGTAATTGAATTATCTCGACGATTAAATAAATCCGCCGATATGATTGTTTTAACACACGCACATAGACTTCAACAAGAAATGAACTCAAGTGGAGTTATTAGTACATATCACAGTTTTTTCGATGGATGGCGCGTGATACACTTCAGAAGAAATTTTTTCTGTTACACAGGGAATGATTTTCGGATTTACCTGTTCCATTTTGTTATGGCATAGCAGATTAACGAAAATAAAATATTAAGGTCGATATTCTACGAATGAATGAGAAACAAAACCTCGTTCTTAACGATGTTGTTGGTTATGTTAGCACAGTTGAGAACGCGTTAACGATGAATAACTCTCCGTGGATGTTTGGGTACGCTACGACGATTCACTTTTCACGGGGATTAACTATTTCTGATACAAAAATCTCGATTGTCGATGATCGGAATGAATGGTGAAATTTAGTTTTCTAGCGGTGTCGACCACAAAAATATCTCAGCTGAAGAGAGTTGTAATAGATCACGCGATAACTGAGGTATTAACTATAGAAACAATAAATATATTGTCAAGAAAAACTTAGCTGAGTATCAGCAATCTCAGAAAAAACTAACGTTATTTTTATTTGGATATTGATTTTATCATGACACTAAAACAACAACAGAATAATTGTTGTGCGAGCTGTAATACACTAATGATGTGGCAATATTCGAATAATAATTCAAAACAATTCCCCGTGAATATAGTTAATAGTAATCTCGATCACACGCGTGAACATGTCATATTGATCTGGCTTAAGTGTAGGAGTGCTAGTGTTCTGCTTTAACAGAAGTGAAGACAGTTTTAATTATGAATATTCAGAAATTACTTGCTATTGTTCACGTACAAATTCATGATGAAGAGCAGGTGAATCTACTCTGTAGATTGCAGGTCGACACGTAGATCTTAACACGCTGGAAATTTTATGTGTAATCACAATGCAGAGAGGATCAGTTACTCTTTGTTTTGCCCCATCCAAGTTCACCGGGTTCAAATAAATATCTTAAGTACATTACCCAGTAGTGGTTGCTTTGAGAAAGAGTCGCGTAGTTGTATTGGCATATGTATTTTGTGGTACGCTGAAGACCTTTATAGAAGTTGCATCAGTAATTTCATTATTTAACGCAGCTATTACACTTGGTAGTCTTGCAACCCATTCACGAGATCTTTTGTCCACGGACTTAACGTTAGTGGATATTTTATTTGCATATTACTATCCAAATGACCACTAAGCAAGTGTACGATTAAATCCTTCAACGATTTCCTGATCGCGATGAATTGCGGTATGTCCTCGTCTGATTTTGACATCATGTTTTATCATCAGAGATGATAATGCACTAAGAAATTCTTTAGCAGGACCAACCTGTAATAGTTTTGGCCATCGTAGACCACAGCGTTGATAAATTCGTTCAAAAGCAGATAAAATTTAACTGCTGGTTTTGTTGATAATGGTTCTGTTTCCTTATATCTACTTTCAACATCAACGACAGGCAACACGTCTTTTTATGTACGTGATTCACGTCTACGTGTTTGACAGTATCATATGGTAAAACAAAACATCTGTTTGGTGAATTTCATTGGGAATGCTGACATCAAATTGTGCGTACTGAATTTATTTCTGTGATAGATGAATTTACCATATTGTTTGTCATGCTAACCAATTCTCAACAACAGAGCGTGCTACACCTGTCGCAACAAAAGTATGCCAATCGCTGATTTACCCCTTTATTATCCTATCGGGCTACAATAAATTGATTCCATTATAATATTTATGACTAATTACCCCCCAGCACTAGTTTACTTTTCATTTAGAATTTAACGAGTGAATCAGTTTCACGTCTGCAACATGTCATTGATTTTAAAAAAATATACGAAACAACATGAATGTGGCACATCTAATCAGCCGTATTCATTGGATACTCTCAATGTCTTGGTTGGTCTCGCTCTTTAAGTCGGATATCAAGTCGGTTTCCAGGACCACAATAATTATATCTTGGAAGATATTTTTCTGGGGATTAAGCCCACATAATTCCTTGTAATTTTCCCAGTGAAGCAGAAATATCACCAGTTATCTCCGTAGGAAGAGAAATAAATTTTTATTTGTTTGAACCACATTTTACGCACTTGCTGGTAATCAAACACTTATTTTTTATGCTATTGTTATTAATCCCCTGGGGTGGACGCTCTGATATAATTTCATATTATTTATTATATTTGTACAACGTGGATGTCATTGACTTCTCAGCTACACGAAAACAAGAACGAGTCAAACATCATGCAGCGTTACCATATTCTACCAGCGCAATTTTAATATGTTCATGTGGGTCTGTCAAGACGCAATTATTGGTTAATCTGACAAGAATTGGTTAATCTGATAATGAGATGGCTAACGTGGGATACGTTGCAGTTAGTGGCACCATCTATAGATGATCAGCGATGCTACGATTGCTTAAAGATTTTAACGAAGAAGCATAGAGGATAATGATATTGATTTTATCACTGATGCTGATAAAACTCCATCTGTGGATGATCTCAATGGAGGTGTTAATAATCTCGAAGCATATAAAGTAGTATTAGAAAACCAGGTTTTCAACTCACTTTGTTTTTTTACCCTCCAAACAAGTATAAATTATAGTCCTAAATTATCCCCCACCCTATTAGAAAACCAGGTTTTCAACTCACTTTGTTTTTTTACCCTCCAAACAAGTATAAATTATAGTCCTAAATTATCCCCCACCCCACCCCCTTTTTTTCCAAAATAAAACAGGGTTTTGACTCACCCTCCCCCACCTCTTTTTTTCCCCCTACTACTACCTGTAAACAGGTATTTTGTAACCAAACAAAACAACAGGTGTTGGAATGCGATAAGCTCTTTACACAGAGGTGACTAATTTGTTAGAACGACTAGAAAATGAAAAAACTATGCACTAGTAGAATTTAACATTTTCTAAATCTTCTTATCCTTCAATTTTTACTATAATAAAATAACCGGTATAGAACCAAATATCCGGGATATAATCTGCGTTACATATGTACACAAATAAAAAAAATAGATGTCGCTTTGGCTTGTAGACTTTTAGGGAATTATACAACGTTTTCAGTTTCCGCAACTAGTCTATACAAGCTGGTTGTATATTATATAGTTTTAGCACATGTGAAGATAGAAATGTAGAGGTTTACAAACAACGTTTTTTTGTGTTTATTTGTTTGTCGTACTATGTTTTTTTTATTTGCTTTGAAAAAGACTCATTAAGAGTCGAAAGCGCTTAGGCTAGTTTAGTTACTACTAGTTTCGTACTGTTCGTCGTCAGTTTATTGCATCTATTTTAATTAATCCCTGACAAACGTGATCCCTTGGTGGATCCAGTACGCTTGAGAGGGTTGTTATTCGCCATATGATTTGTATTTTTATATTATATTTATATATATATATCGTATGGCTCGATACTATTATTAATATGATCTAATATTTTATGATATTATATTTATGTATATATATTTATATATTCCATTTTTTCCTTCTTATACTTTAAATTGTTGCCGTATCTCTTAGAATGGAGACGATGTCTCAAAAAAATTTAAAATACATAGAAAACATTCAAAATTTACGCAATGAAACTAATGCTTTAATAATTCGCCAACATCATCATTGCACATTCTTGCATCATATTCCTCGAAACAAATAATTCATCACTAAAGGTCTTCAAATTCATGTGAAACCGCAAATTTATGGCAATTTATCAAACAGATTCAACAAAAGATGAAAAAATATAAAATAATTCACGACGCTTCCATGAAACTGGTACAGCCTACTTAGTAAAAACAATGGTAAAATATAATCAATATCTAGCCAAATCAGCAACCAAATTTTCTAAAACATCAGCTCAATTTTCCGTCTCAACAGAAGAATAATTAAAAAATTTTTACTCCAAATTAAAATAAGATGAAAAAAAGATCTCTTGAAAAACTATACAAAGAGATAGAAAATTAAATTTAGAATCTATCATATGTATTGACATGTTACTATTGTGAAGAAACTTCAATTGACGAAATTTCTTCCAAAAAACAACCGTAAGAAAAAAAATATAAAAGGAAGAATCGATTTTGCAAGCACTCTGTAACAAACACTAATGCAACTGTTACTAACACAGTAGTCAACATCTCCAATTTAGAACTTACTGATGCAGAAATAAAACTTTTATCGAAAGGTTTGAGTTTCTGTCCCCGTCCAAAAACATACGACAGAGGGAAGCTTAAGAATGACACCGAAGAATTCATCCGCCGACTAAGACTCAAAGCCCATTTTGCCTTGCAACCACCAAATCAAATCAAAGGAAAAGTCTATAAGCTGCGACCAACCCACATTTAGAAAGAAAAGTAACTGGACCCCACCAAAAAGTTCAATTCCGAATCTGGAAGCCTTTTTCAACTCGGTTGAAAACGATATTTCCAGACATATCAACCATACTAACAAATATTCTATTTTGACAAAAGAAGAAACAGATGCCCTGCACTCACTGAAAAGCAGAACAGACATAATAATTAAGCCTGCAGATAAGGGTTCCGCTGTTGTCGTTATGAATAGGGAAGACTACATTAGTGAAGCAAGTAGACACTAAGTGACGCTAGGTTCTACCAAAAACTGGACCATGATCCAACGCTGGAATATGCAAAAATCATCACTAATGTTATTGACGAGGCGTACCAAAGCGGACACATAGACCAGCAAACCAAAAACTACTTAAGCCCAGAAAACCCAAGAGCAGGTAGATTTTATCTTCTACCCAAAATCCACAAACAAGGAAACCCTGGCAGACCTATAATCTCAGGTAACGGGCACCCCACAGAAAGGATATCAGAATATTTAGATCATTTTATGAGACCACATGTCATCCACAAATTACCATCATATCTTCAAGACACGACAGATTATCTCATAAAAAGCAAAGCTAGTGAACCATTACTGCCAGATACATTACTTGCTTCCTTAGACGTCACATCTTTGTACACCAACATACCGCACAACGAAGGTTTACAGGCATGTAGCGAAGCATGGAAAAACAAGAACTGTAAACAATCCACCCACACACTTCTTAATCCAACTCCTGGAGCTTGTCCTAAAATAAAACTCAACAAATTTGTATTTAATGAATTAAAATTACTAAAAATCAATTGAACTTGAATGGGTAATAAAATGGCCCCTTCGTATGCTAACATTATCATGGGAAAACTTGAGGGAAAGCTCTTAGCATCATTTTTGAGCGTACACCATACCAGTGGGTACGCTTTATCGATGATATAGAAATGAAGTGGCAGTATGGAAGAGAAAGTCTGGATGACTTCATTTCAAAGGCAAACAACTTCCATCCTTCAATAAAATTCACGGCAGAAATTTCCAACTCAAACCATGTTTTCCTGGACACAACAACCAGACTGGTGGAAAACAAATTACACACAGACATCTACTCGAAACCAACCGACAAACACCAGTATCTTCTCCCAACCAGCTGTCATCCAAAACACTGCATTAAGAACATTCCATATAGCCAGGCACTGAGGATACGCAGAATTTGCTCCGACGATGAAAGATTCTAGAAAGGTCTGAAGAGCTGGCTAAACATTTAAATTTACAGGCTACGACAAAGACCTGATTGCGGAGGCAATCCAAAGGGCCAAACAAACAAACCGTGATGACCTACTCAGATATGGACAGAAAGAAAAGGTTGATAGGATACCATTTATTCTGACCTATCACCCAGACAATCCCAAAGTAGGTAAAATCATCGCAAATCACTGGCCAACCGTGCAATCGTCAGACATACTAAACCTAATACTTCCGAACAAACCTGTAGTAGCTTACCGGAGACCAAAAAAAAAAACCTAAAGGACATCCTAGTCAGGGCCAAGCTAACAACAATCGCTAGTCAAAACCAACCTAGTCAATCTGGACCCTGTGGCGATAAAAGATGCAAAAACCTGTCAACATATGATAGAGACCAAGACATTCACTAGCACAGTGACTAAAGAAAAACTAAACATACATGGTCCAAACAAAACGTGCAAAACAGAGAATGTGATTTATCTCATCACATGTAAGATCTGTGGCCTTCAGTACGTGGGAGAAACTGAAAAGCTACACAAAAGGATAAACCTTCATAGATCTGATTGGATGACAAAAAAGCTGTACAGAAGCCCGGTCGCAGAACACTTCTCCTCCCCTGGCCACACTTTCAGTGATATAATACTTATCGCTATTGCTAACAACCACAGCTGGAGTTCCGAAACCAGGAAGGAAAAGGAATCATACTGGATACGCCGCCTTAGAACATTGAAACCAAGCGGTCTAAACCAAGAAGACTAGAAAATGAAAAAACTATGCACTAGTAGAATTTAACATTTTCTAAATCTTCTTATCCTTCAAATTTTTACTATAAGAATAACCGGTATAGAACCAAATATCCGGGATATAATCTGCGTTACATATATGTACAAAAGTAAAAATAGATGTCGCTTTGGCTTGTAGACTTTTAGGGAATTATACAACGTTTTCAGTTTCCGCAACTAGTCTATACAAGCTGGTTGTATTTATATTTTTTTAGCACATGTGAAGATAGAAATGTAGAGGTTTACACAAACGCAACGTTTTTTGTGTTTTTTGTTTGTCGTAACTATGTTTTGTATTTGCCTTTGAAAAAGACTCATTAAGAGTCGAAAGCGCTTAGGCTAGTTAGTTACTAGTTTCGTACTGTTCGTCGTCAGTTTATTGCATCTATTTTAATTAATCCCTGACATAAACGTGATCCCTTGGTGGATCCAGTACGCTTGAGAGGGTTGTTATTCGCCATATGATTTATATTCTTTATATATATATATATATATAACATATATATATATATATATATATATATAAATATATATATAAGAATATATAATATATATATATAAATATATTAAAACGTAAGATCTTGAATCCTTTATTGACAAAGATTAAAATTTTAGCATCAATTATGCAAAGTTTTTTTAAATGTTTAAATCATAAAATACTTTATGTAAAAGTCCTAAATCAGTATGAATTAATGATGAAAATTTTCATTTATGTCGTATCTATCAATAATTTGAAATTAAAAAATTAAATGGATTCCTGGTAATCAAGAAGACAATCACAAATAATATTATATTCTCATATTGAATTCATTTCTATGTAGTAATATATATGGTTCCAAATTTACATGATTTTTAAATGTGCAATTTCTTTATTTGGTTAACCATTAATTTCGTTTCAAGATATATTTTCTTTTTTTGTATACAATTGATAATCCTTTTTCATACAAATTACATATATGAATATTTAATTTATAAACTATGATTATAACATGGTTAATTTTTATTTTATGAACAAATAAAAATTAATACCTCATTTCATATCGTTTCATATAATGGGTAAATACAATGTTGAATATCTGTAACAAAAATCGTATTGTGTACTGTCCATCCATATCGCATGTTGTTGTATTAAATTATTTGTACTGTTTGACACATATTTAATGTTGACATCAAAAGTTTCAATTACAACTTGCGAATGTTTCTAAATTTTAATTTTTGTTCAAGTTATTTTGAAAATATGTCAAATTTTCATAAAATCTAAATTGTTACCTGATTTTGCATATTTCAATATTAACAAGCAATGAAAATTCAATTAATAATTTCAGTAGTAACAAGTCAAACTATTTATAATCTGTTGTATTTTTGCAAATAATATGATTTTTAAATATATAATTGCCATATCATTATATATAAATAGAAATATTACAAAGTCTTTATAATATATATAAATATTATACTTACTAAATTTATGATATATGACAAATATGTATTATATATTATATATATATAAAAATATATATTATATTCATGGAAATTTTTGGAAATATCTTTGTATAAAATGTTTAAATTGCTCAGTTTTAAATACATTTTGTATATTTTAAACATTAAAGTGGTAACTGAAAATAAGATTTTGAATAAAATTATTAACAAAGTATTGAAAAACATTAAATTCATAACTATGAATTAAAAATTCTAAATATTGATTTAAATAATATACTTATATTGTATATTATAATTTTAACATAATCTATAGTAATAATATATCTAAATTTGGCTATTTTTTTTTAGTTGCATCGATCTATATATTTAGGCATTTGGTCGTTAATTCCTAATATGTTAATGCATGGCATGATAAAGCTATTATATCTTAGAAATACAAAATAATACAAGTACAAAATTGTAAAATGATATATAATTTAAAAATTTTTGTTCTGAACAAATGAAACATTTATTCAAATTGAAATTTTTAATATAAATTTACATATTTAAATACTAAATATATGTAATTGAAACAAATGAAAATCATTCATAGCATTTTAACGTTATATTTTTTTATTTTATAAATGATATATAATTAGCTATATATTTAATGACTGATCAAAGATAAAAATACTGAAATACATATAAACTAACATATTCATTAACCTAAATGATATAATATCAATTAACAATAAACTAATTATATATAAAATAAATCATCTATATAATATGTATGATATAAACGACCATATCTCTTATTTGTAAAAAAATGTCAATTAACATTAATGTATATATAGTTTTTTGTAATTTGTTAATTTACTACATTATTTCATTAATTTGATAATTCAACCTTTAATTCAAAATATGTATATCAAACAATAAAACAACATTATAACATATAACTGCATGAGCTATGCGATATAATTTTTTTAAAACATAAATTGCACAAAAAAATATATAATTATTAAAAATTTACAATTTTATATCCAAATGTACTATTGACAATATTTACACAAAATTCGTTTATCCTTTAATTGACAATAGTATATTAGCACAAATAATTATTAATTTACAGTTTTATAATATTATATTTTAATTTTATTTTCAATTTAGTTAATTTACAACATAGTGGAACATCCTTAGAAATATTACATATTTCGTAGTGAATCTGACTTAAATGAATATGACATACATTTTTAATAATTCAGATTTTTATAAACAAAAATTTCTACAAAACTAAACATCTATTAACATATGTCTGAGTAAATGGCATGTCAAATATTGTATCATCATATATTTATTACAAATTTTATTAACAAAATTAAATTTAAAACACAGAAAAAGCAGCAGAGAGGGTGAACCCTACAAAAATATATTTGCGACAAAATCGATTAAAGCCTCAGAATGCCAATGGAGCCTTCCTACGAAATCTCATATTTAACCAAAAAAAAATTAAAGGTCCCATTTTACAAATGGAGCTGCCAGCAGTCGATTTTGTCGTGAATACATTGTCATAACCACACTCAAATTGCTGCCATCTACGTCTACAAATTTTTGCGACAGAATCGATTAAAGCCTCAGAATGCCAAATGGAACCTTCCTACGAAATCTCATATTTCAACCAAAAAAAAAATAAAGACCCCATTTGGCATTCTGAGGCTTTAATCGATTTTGTCGCAAATACATTGTCATAACCACACTCAAATTGCTGCCATCTACGGTCGCAAATATGTTGTCATTTCACCCTCTCTGCTGCTGATTAATACAAATAATTTGTATTTGTTAGCTTTTCACAAACAGACTAATCGATAATACTTCACCACGTAGATCAATTAAATTATTTGACTGATCGGTGAGTGTAAAATTAATTCTAGTTAGTGAATCATTTTGACATTGCATATAGACTGGATTAGTCGGATTCTCAACAATTAAAAATCCGGGGGGTGCTGTTGGTGAAAATGAATAAAGAATGTAACCTTGTCGGGCTTGATTTGATTGTTCCATATTAATTTGATAACTTCCTTCGATTACATCACACGTTAAATTAAGTGCGATCACCGATGAAATATCCACATTGTTCGGTGCGATATGTCTACCGTCGCCGTCGGGAGAATTATTATAAGTGAGGATAATAGGCTTCGGCTGGCTATCTTTCCATGATTGATAGATTTTATTAAATCCTTCGTCGATGGCAGTTCTGAGTTTTTTCTTTAACTCGGGAAACGTTATATCCTGGTAATTTATAATTTGGATTTTCATTTATTTTTTTTTATAATCTTGAGCTGAGCTAGTTTTTGAAATCGGGCTATTTTCATCAGTGAAGAGATTAGTAATCCTCGAATTAAATATTTCCATGTCATCGATGATTTTATTACCCGCGGCGACTACACTAGTAAACTCAGCTTGTGTAAGAAAGCCAGATCTTAACGAGGGTAATAACGACAAAAAATCATTATTCATTCTATCAAGGATGTGATCTTTAATATCTACAAATGTTGGACTTGTTCATGTATTTCCAGAATTTCACCTTCCTGTGGGATATAATCATTAAAAAATGGAATTCTCCACACATCTTCACCATATTGATTCTTACGTCGATATCTTTTTGTGAAGTTTATATCCTCGAATTTTTTATATCCTTTTGATGGATTTTCAGGTCCTATTTCATCAGTGACGTAATCAGATTTTACAGGCTCGGGCGTGGAATTACCAGCACTTCTAGGTGGATCTTCGGGCCATCCTAATACTGTTCTTATTGAACTGTTATAAATATCTACAACATACCCAGGAGAGCCTATTTCAATTGTAGATGATAGTGTTGGTTCATGAACTGTTATCGCAATTTTTGATTCTTTTTTAGTAATGGATTTTATTCTACGTTGTAATTCATTATTAATTTGCTCAATTTGATAGGACCCAGTTGGTATTGAAACAACGTTCCAATCTGGAGTGTCATCTTTTTTATTCCTATATGCAAAACACCAGAGAATTATTATTAGGTCTCTGAACCGCCAAATGGAACCGATCTGATATTAGGCCAACTATGATACACTCGTATTTTGCCAACGCGATTTCCTTTACTGAAACAGGCGAGGGAAAATTCACACTGAATTTAGGGTTTGTTGACGATATTGATATCATGCTTGTTTTCCGCGGAGTGGTATTTTCTGCTATCCGCTGAAGTAGTTGAATCTCTTGCGACATTATTATTATTATTTACAATGTCTAATTTTGCAATAGATGAAAAAACGCTAGCGTTTTTAATCGTAGTATCATAAATACGTATCATCGCGGAGAATTCGTCTTCGGTAATTATCGTATCATCAATCGATGATGACATCAACGAGGATAATTGTGAGTAACCGTTAGATACTGCTTGATGTTTTACTATATAGTCGTAAGTTTTTCTTGAGAACACGATGATATTTTTTTAGTAATAGCATTTGCAAGTCCAGCAAATGTTGTCACCGCGGAAATAGCAATTGGGACAGCAATCGGGCTACCATTGTTACTGAAGATAGTATAATACCAGCACCGGCCATTATACCAGATACCGAGTATACTGTAACATCAATTGCGGTAATTCTCCTGCGATACTTTTTAATTTTTATTTCATATTCATCAATGAGTGTTTTGAGTTTTGTTAAGAAGTCTTTGACGGTATCATAGCGATATTGCGATGATGGAATCATATTATTTTAAAACCTCAAGTGGTTTTTAATTGTTAAAAATTCTAATTTAGATCAGCTACAAACTCCATGTACCATACAAATGATGTCTTATTTAAATTAGGATCAGTGCTTGTTATTGTAAACCGTTTGTATTCACCCACGTCAATAGTCGTTGAAATCACGTTGTTGTATCCATATGAAGTCGATGATGATATATTAAACTGATTCAGTGACACTATTGTTAATCGATAAATACCCTTGTTTGACACAGTGAGGGTTACTGTATTCTTTTTAGGTTCCCCAATCTAATGATCCAGAGAGAACTGTGTGTATATCATATTTATGATATTTCTCTCATGAGGAATCTTTATTCTTTCAAGTAGCGGAAGATTGTCTGTTTTAAATTTTGTAATATCCTCGATAGATTTTTTAATACTATTAATGCTATCTCTAATAATACTAAATCCAGCATCATTAATATTTTTAATACTGGATTTAATTTCATCAAAATTGGATTTAATTTCAGCGAGAGATGGAGAGGTTACCGCTGGTGTTCCAAAGAATTTATTGATAATATTTCTACGAAGGGAAGTATATGTTGTTATATGTTTTTCAAGTTCTTCATTTAAATTTTTTAATGCATCTGTGATTGTAGAAACAAGTACACCTGGTTTGAGTTTTCCATCATTTGAATATTTTAGTTGGATCATTTGTAAGTTTATCAAACAAGAAAAAGTTGTATTTATCTTTTGTAGCATTACGGTAAAGTTCAATAAACTTATCTTTTGTCACGCCACCGCATTGCTCGCTTGCAATATTTCTAACGTCAACATTATCCAATCCTGGAAATAAAATAAAACAACCCGTATTTCGCCTAATAAACCTGTCAACATTATAAAATCCTTGAGCGAGATAAACGGAATTACACTGTTTGTTACGGGACAGTGAAAAATATGATCTTATTTTGTTCATCTCCATGTTGTTTAGCGGAATATCATCAAAAACTACTATCTTATGTTCATCTGCATCAAGTTGATTAACTGGAATAAGATCTTCTGGCTGCCTAATTATAAAAAAATCTTCACCAGCTTTAAGATCATCACGAAGCTTGTTATTATACTCACTTAATAACTCATACTTATCTTGCTGTGGATTGATTGTGTAAATATAAACTCTATCGTAGTTAAAATTATCACCAAGAAGCAAGTTCATAAGCAAATTTGTTTTCCCCGATCCAGTTCGCCCAACAATAAGATAATGACAATCAGGAAGTTCATTGTTATGTTTATGCTTCACTAGTCTCTCTGTATCAAAGTTTAGTATCGACGATTTTGCCATTTTGTATAATATTAAACTAGTGTTGATAATTTTATCTAGGATAGTAAATAATGAGCTACTATACAAAATTTGGAACATTATTAGAAGATTTATCCACAAAACGTTTTAAAGGTGACTTATCCAAATATGCAACTCTTGATCGGCTCAAAAATGAAATCAATAATTTACTAAATCTTACCAGCGTAGATCCAGATGAAGTTGTCATTTTCCAGGACAAAGAAGGACGATTAAAGACGAGTAATGTAAAACTGTCAGATGTAGTTGTACGAAATCCAAGTGGGAATATTGTTATGACACAAAACAAGATTACAGATCTTGGAAACCCAACTGAGGATGGGGATGCTGTCACTAAAAAATACGTCAATGATTGGGACGCTTCAATTACTAATGAAATCACAGCACTCAAAAATGATTTTACCAGTCACGTGAACACATTTTTAAGTTTTCGCAGAAGCATAAACAAAATTAAAGATGAATTTTTTGGAAATCCATCAAATGTTGGCATTACACTCGCTAATATTAACACAAAACTCAATGATATTATTAGTGGAATTCCTAATATTGTTGAGAAAACAAATATGATTAAAATACCTCACAAACAGATTAAAAATATTGTGTATACTGTTGCATCTGGGTCTAGTACATGGACGAGGCAAAATAATTCTATCAAATACACTGCAGAAGTTACTGGTATGTATAGATTGTCAGTGCTTAGCAGTGCAAAGTTTAGAATATCTACCAAATATCTATCTCGTCATCTAAATGATGACTCATCTGGAGTATTATCTGTAATAATAAACCAAAATTCTGAAGAAGAATTTGTACTTGAACCAGTTGATAAAACTTTAAAATTAATAATTTTTCTCTGGTGTTTGGAATTTATAGCTGAACAACCAGCTCTTATTATGGATTAACCAAACATAGGACTATGTGAACTAATATTATAATGAAAAGAAGTATAGTTGATTTCAATCATATTTCAAAAGATATTTCAGAACAGGATGTGGACGCATTAATACAATATTATAAATATTATCATAGAAAACTTTGGTGTGTGAAAAAATGTTACAAATACTACAACAAGATCCTTCGAGTAATATCTTATCTACCCTTGTTAATGACTAGTTCTGGTATAATTTCAAGTGGGGTATCATTAAATCCCTTTTTGTTAATCATATCCGCTATTGGTGTTTCACTTACAGCGGTGTGTAAAAAAGTAGAACCAAGACTTTTGATAAAGAAGCACGGTTGTTTAACATCAATTAAAACTTACAAGAAACTACTTGATCACATCCGGTCTTACCTACGAGGAGTTAAATATAATATGGATGATTTATTACGTGAATTTCGTATTATTGACAATATGTTAACAGACATTCTACCAATGAGGGTTAGCAAGTATGAAAAAAAATATCATAAAAAATATGAGTAACATAAAATTTTATCTAAACTTAAGATATAATATAACTAAAATAATATCATTTTCATTCTAATACTAGTTTAATTTCCACCTTGTTAACTGAAACGTTCTAATGCACAGTTTAATTTTCATCCTGTTATCTTGTGGTAAAACCCGTTTGCCGTCTTTAGAATAATTGTATTCCACACATGCGCTGTTCTAACAAATTAGTCACCTCTGTGTAAAAAGCTTATCGCATTCCAACACCTGTTGTTTTGTTTGGTTACAAAATACCTGTTTACAGGTAGTAGTAGGGGGAAAAAAAGAGGTGGGGGAGGGTGAGTCAAAACCCTGTTTTATTTTGGAAAAAAAAGGGGGTGGGGTGGGGGATAATTTAGGACTATAATTTATACTTGTTTGGAGGGTAAAAAAAACAAAGTGAGTTGAAAACCTGGTTTTCTAATAGGGTGGGGGATAATTTAGGACTATAATTTATACTTGTTTGGAGGGTAAAAAAACAAAGTGAGTTGAAAACCTGGTTTTCTAATACTACTTATAATGATGTGATATTGTAAAACAATTAAATCCAGCTTGGATATTTTCTTGAGGCAAACAAAATTACAGACGTGATTTATGTTGCTTATCGATAGGCACAAATACCTGGAGTGACCAGAGATAACCGCAATGTTTTAGTTGTGTTTAATGGAGTCGATGCACATACTCTTCGAAACATTCATCATGCTTGGTGTTCATGGAATGTTGATATGATAAAATTGAAAAAAATTCTTCTTAAAAGCACAAGCTACCAAACAGATTTGTCACTATAAATTTACATTGTCCTCGGTCGCTATCGAGTAGGTCTCGCTAACATTTTTGACTGAGAAACACAGCAACAGGGAGGGCATGGGCAAAGTGTGTGTGGGCAGTCACATAAACGTCGAAAACAAATGTAAAAAATAAAAATAAGCTGACACAAAAAGGAAAGTTTCGGGTAGGTTAGAGATTTCGGTTAAAAAACATTATTAACATTTGTATTTGTATCTCCGTAGAAAACTTTAGTTTTCAATGTAATCTCTAAATTCAAAAATTTTGTAGGATTTGCCCTCCTTGCTGCTTGTCTCATGTACTATTAATAAAAAATAAACACAAGCTAGAAAAGACACCTACTGGTGGTATTTGTTGTCAATATACTCAGCATATCTATGTATTTAGAAGACAGAAATTCTTGTTGTATGATATGAAATAGAATACCGTTTTCCTATACCAGAATATAAAATACATGTTTGCTATTGATATAATGTGGAAATATAATATCACTTACATAAGTAATCAGATTCTAGAGAGAAGCAGTAAGGCAGAATCCCAGAAGGTATCAATAGATTAACAAGAAAGAAATGTTTCATTTGATAAATCAAGGTTTATTAAGATTCATTCCTGAAATACATACAAGGATAATATCAAGCATTCATACCTTAGACAATGATACATACTTTCAAATGCATTAACATCCTTCATTAGGCTCATGCTCTCGTGCATACTTGACACGATTTTATTATTAATGGAAGTTAGGCTGATATGGACAATCATACGTGATATAATTATATCATACTTTAAAGCTAGGCATATACCATCATTCATACATTGCACAATTAATCAACTATTTCAGTTAGGCTTATGGAATGTCAATTACACATTCAGGATGAAGCTGTCACTCACACATAATGTAAATACATAACTGTCGTAACATCGAAACACATTTAATTCAAACATAGGAAATTCGTCGATAGCATAACAGCAGACATCGTCAAAATATGTTACGAGTCCTGTGCATACAATTTAAAGAAAAGAAAAATTCAGTTTGGTTTTCTGGTGAGAAGAGTATTTCTGATTGTTTTATTTACAGACAGTGCGAAAATTTCTTCAGCGGAAGCATATGAACAATTGTTGTTAATTAAAGCATAATCTCCTCTGAGGAGAAGATAGGAATGTCGAAGTTATGGTACATGCATGGCTGGCGAGCAACAAAGATAACTGTATTCAGAATCTGAGCCCTTATCTCATTTTAAATATACAACATCACCATACCCGGCAAGGGTATTTAAATCATTTAGGACTTTACTCCACTGGTTAGAAATCTCAGCCAAGTGAATCAAAGGGTTTTATTGTTTTAAGTATATTTCAGCCGCTCAGACAAGATATTAAAACTAGGTGAGGGAAACACTTTCTAGTTTACCGTTTCCACAAAGCATAAACTGTAACACAAATAGCGGCAAAACGTAGCCTCTAAATGGTACCTAACTCAACCAGTTTTCTTGTCCAAGTGCCGCTGATTTCATCAAACACTTCGACCGACTGTTTCGAGCGCGAAGTATTCAATTTTTTCGCAATGTAGAAGGGCAAGATTGATACAGGATTTGATGCAAAAGATACATCTTTATGTTCTTCAGCTCTGATTTCTATAACGAAATAACACCTTATTTCTCCTGTGTAATGGCCAGCTTCTTCTCTTTTGGCGCTTCAATCATTGGCAAGGGAGCGGACGTAACAGTGAGTACACCATCACGTGATAGCGAGCAGGTCAGGGTATCAGCGTCCACGCCCTCTGGGACGACGAAAGAGCGGGAAAATTCCTGATACACGTGAGAGGTGTCAGATTTTTCCTCGTGTTTTGCATGTACCATCACTTGTCCTTCCCTGACAGTGACGTTCAACTCTTCCGGCTTGAAATGACTGAGGTCCAGCTGGACTTTCATTCGACGCGTGCCATCAGCCTCTGTGACAATCGGGTCTTTAATCAATTGTAACTGCTCCCTCAGTGCAAGGTCACTCGCGTGGTCGGATGGAGCCATGGTTGGTGTCAATCTATAATGAATTTGAGAAACAATTTTAGCATGAGGCAGTTTTTAGCAAGAAACAGTGTTTCTTTTATAGTATAACTACTTGTTAAAATTCGAGTTCTACCTTCTGCTGCAATGTCAAGTACATACAATTCAGTGGAAGAATGAAAGATAAAAAAAATTTCCTACCTATTCATGGCATTGCGCATGTGTCGGAAGTCCCTCATCATATGCTGTTGCAGACGGGACATCTCCCTGTTCATGTCATCAAAGATGTTGTCGTACACCAGGAAGTCACCGAATGTGGGAATCAAAGATCGCGACATCTTCTATCTCTGCTGTAATGAGAAAGGTATTTTTTAAAAATACCGAAAAAAATAAAATATGAAATATAAAAATATACAAAATAATATATAACATTAACATACAGCCTCTTACTTGTTGTTTAAAAATCATTGACAAAGGATGCTATAGACCCCACGACTAAAATTGTTGATATTGTTGTTATAGGGTTTAACGCCATTTTTTAGCACAAGAACCCGGAAAATCCCCCAAAAATAACCACAGACCCATGAGAAGCTACACGACTGAAGTTAGAACATATATATGTACATAAACAAGCAAAGCAGTAGCTCACTCAATATGGGCTCTAATCTATGAACAACAACAGCAACAACAACAGTAATGGGAACTAAAAACCTGTATTTGAAAGGGAGTATTATAGTTTCGTACTTGAACCAATTAAATTACAGCTTAGCAGTTGAACTTAAAAAATTAAGCAAATTATTTGTAAAAGAACGTATCTCCGGAGCAGAAATTACCAGCCTACCATACGCCTAATATTTCATCAATTAGGTTGTAGTAGTTATGCAGAATTTTTTTTCAAGTGGCAACTAGGTACAGATACGTGTGTGAAAAATGAACGTTAAATGCAGTGTTGCACCCATGCCTCCCATATCTTTATCGCAGATCACCCACTGGACACGCTGTCGTGAGCAGGAAAAATATATACAAAAACATGACAGCTACTCGTTTCTTTAGAGCACGTTCATACGTATCTTTGTTGCCTGCTGATGGAGATTAAAACCATATGAGAACAGTGAACATTTTAAAATAACATTAAATGTCTAGTCGTTGTCGGCCGCTAGTGTAATGCAGATGGAAACCGCAGCCATGGCGCTGAATATTTCATTTATTTCCAGGTTAAATTAACGGCATATGGGGCTATATATTCTATATTTGAACAGATAGGTAAATGGGGAAAATGAGAATTATCACTTAAACGCTTAAAAAATTAAGTGAAAATTAAAGTTACATAAGAAAAGATCCTAAATGAAAAATTCCACAAAGCAGATCATTTCATCTGAACAAGATACTTACACATTGTTATGTTTCCACGAATAAGCACGTGATAAACCAGATACTTACACATTGTTATGTTTCCACGAATTAAATAAGCACGTGATAAACCAGATACTTACACGTTTCCATGCGATAAATAAGCACGTGATGAACCAGATACTTACACATAGTTGTTTCCACTAGTTAAATAAGCACGTAAGAAACCACATACTAACACATTGTTATGTTTCCACCAGTTAATTAAGCACGTGATAAACCAGATACTCACACACTGCTGTTTCCATGCATTAAGTAAGCACGTGATAAACCAGATACTTACACATTGTTTCCATGAGTTAAATAAGCATGTGATGAACTAGATACTTACACATTGCTATGTTTCCACGAGTTAAATAAGCACGTGATAAACCAGAGTCTCACACTTTGTTATGTTTCCACGAGATAAACAAGCACGTGATAAAACATTTATAAAGTAATGTTAGTGCCAAAGTAAAAGATGACACCACAATGCACAAGTAGACGTCTAAGTCAGGATGAAAGAAAAACTGTCCACGCAAATAAGAATATAGAATTCTGTCGTATTACCAAAGCATCATATAATTTATGCTATAATACTATTTCTATTTACAATGCTCTACGTACCCAGAGTTAGTGGACACAGTCTTCTCTTGCCCTTGGGATTCTATGCTCAACATTGATTAAATGTATGTTATACTACCATAGAAATTATTAGTGATACATGATTGGTCATATTAAAATTAGATAAATAAATTAAAAAATAAATAAAATAAATAAATAAACATCAATAATGAACGTTATTAGATAAAATGTTTTTCTTTCGTAGGTTTTTTCCGTTGGCAACGGGACATTTTCCTCTTTATAAAAAAATTCACTATACGAATACTGTGTGCATATCTAATTACGATTCAAAAAATGAGTATGAATACACATTAAAGTCCTAGTTTCATAGAGTTTTAGTATGAGCAATAACCCATTGATTCTAAATTCTCAAGAACTTGCGATGAATTTAGTTATCGATCATTAATGAAGTAGGAAAAATAACGAAAAACATCGTTTGATCTACAGTACCTATGCGTAAATCACGTTACTCCCCCTTTCTTTCTATCTCTCTCGTAAGCATGGGATGAAGACTAGGTGTGTGTGTGTGTGTGTGTGTGTGTGTGTGTGTGTGTGTGTGTAAGAGAGAGAGAGAGAGAGAGAGAGAGAGAGAGAGAGAGAGAGAGAGAGAGAGAGAGAGAGAGAGAGAGAGAGAGAGAGAGAGAGAGAGTTGGTGGGGGTCTTGCCACACGTAGAGCGCACTAAGCCAAGCGGTATGTGCACTTACACTGAGAATTTTTCTAGCGTTACGATATACTAATATTCGCCTTTTGAGGTCCAGTTCAATAATTTCTCGATAGTTCTATTGATAAATGTACTGTTTAAATTGTATATGCAGGCAATTTCCTTTCTTCCGCTCCTATTCCCCTAATCGAATTTATACTCCTACATTAGATCATGTGAGCATAACCTAGTCTAAAATTTAATCTAACTTTCGGCTTACCTTCTTGTTTTGAGTTCGATATGTGTAATCCGTATACAGCAGGACCGTCTTGCTTGCTGCTTAGTTTTCTTTAACAAGTTTACACTCCGCACACGCTGCTGCTACTCTATTTATACTGTACTAAAGCGAGTCTAGAATATTCAGGCGCCTCAACATGTTTCCAGAAACTTCTACTGCATCTAAATAATCAACGTCGGCCTTGAACTGCAAAACGTTATTATAATATAATAAGCTATCTAGGCCTCACATGTATGGCAAGCTAACAGTGACATAAAGTGAATGGCAAGCTGAATGTAATGAAACGTGCAAATCTTAAGCGATCACGGGTTTTGACATCATGATCTCGACAGAAACAATCAGAATATGGATTTTAATCGCACGACTTGTATGATATACTTTCATCAAGCTGGCTATGATTTTGGGTCAGTAAAAATTATTCTGGCAACTCAAGTTCAAAGCATATTTTCGAAGACAAAAAAAAAAAATAGGAAACAGGTCGCATTCTGTGGAGGCCCATTTTGAAAATAAGTCTGTATGACATAATACAGATCTAATCAACAGCGAGGTACATTCTCGAAATAAGTCAAGTTAAACGTTTTGTCCATATTCAATGTTATACTAAGCAGTCCTATTTTCAGTTCAGAAAGGTAAAAATGTATATTTATTTCAATTGCCATTTGACTTTGTAATACATACATACATACATACATACATACATACATACATACATACATACATACATACATACATACATACATACATACATACATGCATGCATGCATGCATGCATGCATGCATACATACATACATACATATATATATATATATATATATATATATATATATATATATTTATATATATATATATATATATATATATATATATATATATATATATATATAATGATACTATCAGACAAGGTACATCGATTCATTCAAAGTTTCTTTTGGATTTTGTGTCTCTTCAGCTGAACTTTTCTTAGCTTTGTGCTGCTTAGCTACTGGTGTATATAAAATTTGTTTATTAGTTTCATAGACAGGAAACTACCAGCATAGTATATTTGAACTTAAAAGTAAGTTTGATATTCCACTTTAAGTGTGCTTCGATTTGAGCAATGGCTGTGATTTACTATAGATCAGGGGTCTCCAAACTACGGCCCTCGAGGCCCTCTCATCCGGCCCGTGGAGATCTTTTTGTCTACGGAAAAAAAAAATAGGGAAATTAACGTGTATCCTGCCAAGATCAGCCGCCGCTTACGTGGACGTTGTTTTTACCGAATTAAAATAGAGGCGCGTAGTAGTGCGTTATGTTTTCCAACCGATCACTACATTGCAAACTTTATTCGCTGCTTACTTTTTCTACTTCCGTTCACAGTCAATGAGATGATATAACGCCATCTAGTGGCGGAGTTTTTAAATGGTTTGCTGCTTGTTCAAGACTTGATTTTTTTGATCACAGCTTGCCAGTTGCGGTTGACTGTTGCGATGAGGAGGTGGAGGTGTAAGTTAGCGTCTGATTGCGAAACATGTTGCATCTATTTTATTTAGTGATAATTCCCTTCACATAATTACTTATCAGTGTGTTTAAAGTATTGGGAATGTCTTTAGTTTAGTACGAATTTTTCGAATATTCTGAAGAGAAGACATTAAAAGCAACAATCTCTCTACCATAAGTGGATATATTAGCACACAAAATCAACTCAGGTAAGTTTAACTTAAAAAATCATAACAATTTTTAAAAATTGTTTCGGGTCATTTGCAGCTATAATTGCGACAAACTTAGTTCGCATTATCAGGTTTTTTGAGCGATATTGTGTGCAAGATACTTTCAGTTTCACTATTTATTCATGTTGAATTCACTTTATTTTAGTGCCAAGCGATGGCCGAGAAGAGGAAAAGAAAAATAGACGATGAGTGTCGGCAATCTCAAGAAGAATGGAGTTTGAAATACTTCTTCATCAAATCCGGCGAGAAAGCATTGTGTGTGATTTGCAACGAAACCGTGGCTGTGATGAAAGAATATAACCTGCGCCGTCATCATCAAAGCAAACATCAGGAGAAATATGCACAGTTGGAGGGTAACGTGCGTGCCGAAAAATTTTCTAATTACAAAATCAACTCACATCTTAGAGGACATTGTTCAGTAAATCCTCAAATGCAAATTAATCCTTAACTAAGCCAGTTATAAAGTTGCCTACATCCTGGCTAAAAGTGGCAAACCGTTTACAGATGGTGAAGTAGTGAAGGAATGTTTGTTGGAGGTGGCTGAGGAACTTTGCCCAGAAAAGTCAAAACAATTTGAAAATGTAGCTTTGGGTGCAAATACCATTGCCCGCCGTGTTGCAGACATGGGTGAAAACATTGTGACTCAAATAGCGAAAAATACAAGCAAGCTTCGCCATTTCTCAATTGTAATGGATGAATCGCTGGACAGCTGTTCTACCTCTCCACTGCTTGTGTTCATTAGAGGTGTGGATGAAGACATGAACATAACATAAGAGCTGGCTTCCCTACATAGCATGTATGGCACTGTTACTGGAGAGGATATATTCAATGAGTTAAAAAAAAACATTTGCTGATTATAACTTGGACTGGACTAACCTCAGTTGCTTGACTGTTGATGGAGGAAAGAACATGAGTGGCATAAAGAATGACTTGTTTGGACAAGTGAAGCAAATGTGTAATGAGAAAAAACATTCTACAACCAATGTTTCTGCACTGTATTATTCACCAGCAAGCTATGTGTGCTAAATATGTGGACATTAGCAGTATACTGAATCCTGTGGTGAAAATGGTGAATTTAATAAAGTCACATGGGCTCAACCATAGACAGTTCAGAGACATGTTGAAAGATACAGACACATAATCGCAAGATTTACCATATTACACAGCAGTAAGATGGCTAAGTGTTGAGAAAGTTCTGAGCAGAGTATTTAAGTTAAGAAAGGAAATAGGTGACTTCCTGGAAAGTAAAGGCAAGCCAAAGCCATTAATGTCTGATGAAGAGTGGGTATGGAAATTGGCCTTTGCTGCAGACATAACTAGTCATTTAAATATTCTGAACCTAAAACTACAAGGAGAGGAAATACACCCACCTAAAGGCCTTCAGATCCAAACTTGTCTTGTTTTATGAACAAGTACAGGTAAACAACTTGACGCATTTTCAGCAGTGCAAGGTCTTCATGGCTGAAGCAACAGCTGAGTTCCCCACGTCATTTGCATGCGAGATCATCAAAGACCTACAGCTGCAGTTTCAGTAGCGGTTTTCTGACTTGGATTCAAAGGCAGAAGAAGTGAGACTGTTTCAAAACCCATTTGAAGCAGATGTGGCCAGTTGCCCAGATGAACTGCAGCTGGAGGTCATTGAGTTGCAAGCGAATGACCTCCTTAGGGACAAGTTCAAAGAAGGACTGGTGGGGTTTTACCAGTTTTTGCCCAAGGAAGACTTTCCTAATGTCAAAACTTTTGCATCAAGGTACCTTTCAATCTTTGGAACAGCATACCTGTGTGAACAAACATTTTCAAAAATGAAATACGTGAATAACAATTTGAGAACAAACTTGTCCGATGATAATCTCAGGTCACTGTTGATGTTAGGGACATCAAATCTAAAGCCAGAAATGTCTGCTATTCTGGCATCCAGGGAACAATTTCACCATTCCCACAAATACAGGTGTTCATGTGCAGTGTATCAATGTGTTATTAAATAATAACTGACTAAAATAATATTACATAAATAATTAAAAACAACATCCATGTTTTGATTCTTTTTTATTTGGACCTCGAGTGTGTTGCCGGCCCCCGAATTGCTATTTGATAGTTAATGCGGCCCTCGAGCTGAAACGTTTGGAGACCCCTGCTATAGATCATTAAAATGAACAACAACATAGACTGACTTGTGGTGTTTTTTTTTTTTCTGGACGTTCTTCTATTGTGGGCTTTGTAAAAACTGTCATGAAAAGAGGAAGTGAAGAAGTGATAGATACAATGTAAATCACGATGACAACAGTATGTTAGATACAATGAAATTTAATCGGGGTAGATTCTAAATCATGTTTACGATGTTTTATAAAAGTAAAAGCGCTATAAAAGAATGGTGAAGCACAATTTATCTGATTTCTCTAAGTATACTTGGCCGAACTCCAGTGAATGAAAGTTAGAAATGAGGCAGAAAATGTTAAATATTGTGCCAGAAACGAGATCGAAATGTCAGGGTTATGTATGGAAACTACATTGCTATTTCAAGTGTGATTCATTCAGTGGACTTCACCATTTGCAAGGAGAGAGAGAGAGAGAGAGAGAGAGAGAGAGAGAGAGAGAGAGAGAGAGAGAGAGAGAGAGAGAGAGAGAGAGAGAGAGAGAGAGAGAGAGAGAGAGAGAGAGAGATTTTCTTTTATTCTTCAACTTCCTGAAGATTTTAAGGCTAAGTTCATAATGCAATGTAAAACATAGAATCACAGAAATAGTGGATTCGTTACTTATCAAGTCTTCTGAATTACTTGTAATAGACCATTCCTAATGATATCCTCATGTATATTAATGTCTTGCGAAAACGAGGATAACCTAGGCTAATACTTTTATATATATATATATATATATATATATATATATATATATATAGACAAAAAAAAACAACAGAGTAGCATAATCAGTATATCATCATCAATCCGATCACAGAAATCACGGTAAATCAATGGAGACATATACGAAAATAGATTGTCCATCAAGTAGTTTTTGTAGTCTAAGGTTTAAGGAACGTTCATCGAAATGTGCAAAATACGGTCATGACTCGTTTTACCACATAAGGAAAACAGTCTAGGTCTTGCTTGTAATCATCCAATACGAATTAATGTCCCATATTCCCTTTTTCTGTTTGAGTCAGTGGAAGCGACCTTCCATAGATGGCGCATTTTCAGTCCTGGATTAAGTTTTAAAATTCTACCGAATCACTCTGATGGATTTCTGATATTCATTTCATGTTTTTTCTCCTCGAATACCTGTATTCTTGACACAATTAAGTTTTTCCATGATATTTTGTCTGGAAATTTTCCAATGAATATGAAGTCTTTGAGATAATCGTCTAAATCATATTTTTGGAGTACAGTGTTTATATTATATATATATATAAAAGAATTGTAGATTGTAGATATGTTGGGGGTCAAAAATCAAATTTCCAACAGACCAGAGGAAAATCTTTTTAGAAATTAAGTTTGCAGAATGTTTGACACATGCGACCAAAGAATAGGAGTGTTTTTTTATTTATGCGAGCTTCCATTGAAATCATCCCCCAAGCATGATCCCGGGCGAAATATAGTTATATTTTCTCCAATGTTTGAATGCCTTGATATGACATTAAACCAGAGTCCTGAGCCCTACAAAGCAGACGGTAATATAATTCTTTACCAGACTTTCGCAGAAACTACAGTAATAATTCCATCTGCATTTAAACCAATTTATAGTGAGTTGGTTACACGTTTAGCTTTATCGTACGATATTTAATTTTCATTGAGTGTGAAAAAGTAACTCCAGCATATTTCTCTTTGTTTGCTCTAGGAAAATCCTGTAATCTCAAAGTAATTCCAGTGGATAAGCACACTTCATTTTTTTCTGAATATCATCTAGTTACTCTTGTTAGGGTTATATTTCAATTTCCACTTCTCTGCGTACTGATAATCTGTAGTCACAAGTATCTGTAATCCATTCAGAGTAGAGCTTAGTATACTATCGTCTGCCAGGTATGTTCATCTGATTCATTGTTATCCCGCAATTAGTCATTCATTATTCATTCAATAGGTCATTTATGTCCGCGATAAAAAGAAAAGCGAACATTACACGCCCTTGACCAACACCTCTCCTTAACAGAAATCTGTTAGATGTACATCCTATACACGTTACACAGGCACTTGACTGCGTGTAGGAATGGGCGATTATTCTCCACATTTTGCATCAATTTCTAGGTTTGTTATTTTTTCTAGTAGTCCACAATGCTACAGGCTATCGAATGCCTTTTAATTATCCAGACAAACAGCATACACATTGGAGTTATGATTAGTATAGTATCTCAAACAATCTTGAAGAGTAAATGCAGCATATATAGTTCAAGCCTGCTTAAGAAATCCAAATTGATATGAATGTGAAAGTTTATTTTGTCTAAATATGTTTAAATTCTGGTCATTAATATGTTTTCATACAATTATTTTCCCATAAATATATCAATGTTATACCAAAATAATTTACCGGATCCTTTTTATCTTTATCATTTTGTTTGTATATCGGTATAATCATCCCACATCTATATACATTACGTAAATACTCATACTGGATCATATAATTAAACAGGGCAGTTAAATGTCTGATTAAATATTTTCCACCATATTTTAAAATATGGAAATATAAGACTTATATAAGTGATACAGATTCTAGATAGGTTGTAAGAAAGAATCATAGACAGTATCAAGAGATTAACTAGTAATAAATGTTTCGTTTGATAAATCATTATTTATTATGATTCATTCCAGACAATAACAAGCATTCATACCTTAAATATGATATATACTTTCAAAAAGCATTAATATCCTTCATTGGGCTCTTGCTCTCATTCGTACTTGACACGATTTGATTATTAATGGAAGTCAGGCTGATACGAACAATCATTCTTCATAAAATTATATCAGTCACTTCACTTAGGCTCATGTAGTTTCTCATATATAAAACATTTGTATTATAATTTACAGTCCTACTGATGTATGTCATCGTACGTAGTATAATTACATTATCATTTCAAGCTAGTCTGAATTGGACTGGTATACAATGCACAAATACATCCAATGGTTCAGTTAGGCACATGCAATCTCACATATGTGATATAATTATACAGTAATTAGCATTAAGGTTAATTGGGTCACTAATATGCGATATAATTACGTCTTTTATATATTCAGTCATACATAGTACACTTACATAATATGTTTCAGTTATGGATCATGCAATGTCACATAAACGAGGTAGTTATATCAAAATTTTTACTTAGGCTGACGTTGTCACTCATACATGATGCAATTACATTGCTGTTATTAATTTGAAACACATTTAATTCAAAGATATGAAATTCCTAAATAGAATGATAGCGCATATCGTCAAAAACATTATTTCTCCTGTGTAATGGCCAGCTTCTTCTCTTTTGGTGCTTCAATCATTGGCAAGGGAGAAGACGTCACAGTAAGTACACCATCACGTGATAGCGAGCAGGTCAGTGTATCAGCGTTCACGCCCTCTGGGACGACAAAACAGCGGGAAAATTCCTGATACACGTGAGAGGTATCGGATTTTTCCTCGTGTTTTGCAGGCTGCGGTCCTCCTGCGGTCCTCCTGCGGTCCTCCTGGACTTTCATTCGACGCGTGCCATCAGACTCGGTGACGAGCGGGTCCCTAATTAGTTGTAACTGTTCCCTAAGAACCAGGTCATTCGCGTGGTCGGATGGAGTCATGGTTGGGGTCAATCTATGATGAATTTTAGAAATCAATTTTAGAACCAAACGTATTGGCATGACGCAGTTTTTAGCAAGAAAGTCTGTTTATTTTCTAGCGATATTAAATGTTTCCATTTCAGCTTATTTCCAAACACTACGTCAGTTCCGCAAATGTTAATACACTTTCAACTAAATTAAACAAATATATATTTAAAACATTTCCAAATAAATATTTGTATGTTGAGGTTGAATCCACCTAATGAAGAAAAGAGAAACTAAAGTGATACAAGACCTAACACACCACATCCGCATCCACAAAGAAATAATAGTTAGCGAACCTTTCAGAAAACGTATAAAAGCTGGGTATCAGAGACCAAAATACTGTCAGTGTACACAGAAAATGTTGTTGTTGTTGTTGTTGTTGGGCTTAACGCCATTTTTCAGCACACGATAGACTATTCATGGCGGCCAGTATTAATGGTGGAGGAAGAAACCGGAAAATCACCGGAAAGAACCACCGACCCACGAGAAGCTACTGGCAAGCTTTCTCACATATCCACATTCGCCGAATCTTAGATTTGAACCCACATAGACAGAGGTGAGATGGCAGTGATCCGTAACGGACAGCGCTTTAGACCACTCGGCCACTCGGGGCCCCTTAGTACACAGAAAATAAAAGAGGAAAAGTGAGGCATTGGTGAAAACTGAAATGATCTCGGTGATCTCTGTTAGTGTCAAGCTGATGTAACCATAACAAAAGTTCCGGCATATATATATATATATATATATATATATATATATATATATATATATATATATATATATATAATGAAACGATTTAGTCGCTCTTAAAATATTTCTACAAGTCTGAATACATATCTGAATCAATGCATGCATTTGAAATACAATTCTCTAGAATAAAAGAGGATGGAACGCAAAAGAAACATTTCCTACTGTCGCGGTCTACCTAGGTGGACGGATGTTTATCCAACCGACACTAATCCGGTGTTTGATCTGTGGACAAACGCCGCGAGCAAGAAGTCAAGCGAGACGTAGACCCCAAAAGGTTCTTTGTGCAGAAGAGGGAATCTTAAATTACACCTGGGTGCTAATCCTTTAGTATGACATTAACAAAAACATTTGTAATAAAATGATAGGCAACTTATATTGACAGTTCCGCTGATTTACAACTTGGGAATGGTTACTCCATCGCATCCAATCAGAATTAAGCTAGTGAGTGGGCATACCTCTAAGTTTCGAGGATATCAAACTGACTCCATCCCAGAATTATTTAGTAGACCGAGGCAGATTACTAGGTGATTGCACGATTAAGGCTACTCCGATATACGCACTCTTAAATTTGGCGTGAATCGCAGGGAAAAGATTGGAGCAAAGAAAGAGCTTCAAAAAGGTTGATATTCGTTTGATTTTTGACTCACACATTGCAACGCCGTAACTGTAAGTTTTAATATTATGTTTACGCAATTACTATTAGTATTGTTAGAATGAAGAATTACTTTGTAGGTTTCATTTGTGTACTTATTTGAGATTTGTATTGGAGTTAGGAAATGATTTATGTAAGCAAGATTATGAATGTATGTTTGAATATGTTCAGAGCATAGATAGTTGCATATTTATATATTTGTATGATTTGTGATGCAAAATAGATGTGTTGGTTATTATATACTGATGTGAATCAATTATCGTTGCCTGTATATGAGTAATTTATATCGTGCTTTATGATGTGCTATTATGTTATGATTTTACATTTTGTTTACCATTCATGAATGTATGAGTATTTCGGTGGGAATGGATGCGTGACCCATGCAATTTGATAGCCTTATCTGATGATAAGTTATCTGGGATTAGTGTGAGTTTATGTGCCAAGCAAAATAGTACATCCTCCTTGTGTTTTACAGGAAGCTTTCCCGGTGGAACAACTTCAGTTAGAAGTGGAGAGGAAAGTTGAAGGAGAAGCTTTCTGGGTGGGATAACTTCAGTTAGAAGGAGAGTCCCGAGGGTCTGAGAGAAAAGACTGAAGTAAGACTGTCTGTACAGTCAGGGTCGACGGATTGGAGTCGACGGTTCGACGAGGAAGTCGACAGAAAGGGAAGTTGAGGTGGAAAAGAAAATCGAAGGAGCAAAGGAGGAGTAGAAGTGTGGAAAAAGTTGAAGGAGAAATGGAGGAATGCAGGAGAAATTTAGAGAGAGATGAGTAAAACCAAGGACAGGGCAAAATTCTCACACTGATTCAGATGATGGAATAGGCACAAAAGGGTCGAGCGATTGGGAAGCTCGCATGTTGAAATTTTATTATTAATTAAATTGTTTTATTTAATTCCAATCCTTTGTATTTTTGTATTTAACTGTTTAATTTCACCCTTTTGTACTTTTGTATTTAACTGTCGGTATTGCTGACTGGGGGCTCAGAACCATATTCACCTACTTAACTTCTGAACCATAATCGAGCATGGGTGGGTGCCATACCTAAATAAATATCGGAAACACCCACCCTATTTTCTTATAACCAAAACCATACACGGGTATAAAAATAATTAATTAAACCCCATAACACTCTAGGGTATAACTAAAAAACCTACCGTAACACCTACCTATTCATAGCATTGCGCATGTGTCGGAAGTCCCTCATCATATGCTGTTGCAGACGGGACATCTCCCTATTCATGTCATCAAATATATTGTCGTACACCAGTAAATCACCGAACGTGGAATCAAGAACCTTGCCATCTCATATCTGTAAATCATGGAAATAGGTACAAAAATATTTATTTAAAATGAAGAAAATAAAAACTAAAATGCATTAATATCCTATAGTTTCGTGCTTCCATACTGAAGTGCTTGGTATGCGTTGATAATTTTGTGGACAACATTTTTTGTTTACATGGATACTTAGGAAGAACATCTATCCGTTCTGGTTGACCTTTTTGGAAGATTTCTTAAAGAATCCTCACGGTGTAATCTACTAAATGCAGTATTGGCCATAGTGATTTAAAGTACATGTGTCATATGGTCTGCTAAGCCCGTCATTTAAAACATCACCCCAAGCAAGTAAAAGCGGCTAGGCAATCATCTCAACCAAATATAAAATCACTGGTTCGATCCTTTCTAAGCTTGGTAGGCTTCTACAGTAAATTTATTCTTAATTTCTCTGCTACTGCTTGCAACTTATCTGATCTAAGAAAGAAGGGGCAACAAAATAGTGTTGTAAGGACTACAGGAAAAAGCATTTAATGCATTCAAAAAAAAATTGATTAGTGCATCTAAAGCTACCTGACATCAGTAAACTTTTTGTCATAAGAACCGACGCTTCCGATACTGGTTTGCAAGCAGTTTTGTTGCAGGTATAAAACATAATACAAATGTCTGTAACCTATGCCAACAGAAAGTTACTGTCTAGGGATCAAAAATACTCAGTAACTGAGAAAGGATGCTCAATTGTAGTATTAGGGTTTGGTAAGTTTCATGCCTATCTTTTTGGGAGAGATTTCATTATCGAAACTGACCACCAATCCCTGTTGTATTTAAGCAAAGCTACGGTTGCTAACGCTCGTTTGATACGTTGGGCGCTAACGCTTCAACACAATCGTTTTCGAGTTGAGGCAGAGGGGTCAAAGTATAAGAGCGGATTGTTCATGTATATGTAAGCAGAAAATTCGGGTTACTGTAAAACGAGTTTAAGCATTGTGAAGCAACGTAAGAACAGAAACGTGTCTTAAATCTACGACAAAATGAGCAAGGGTAAAATATCATTGCATACCATGCTTTTTGTATCTCTTGCCGAAAGAGAGCTACGACGAGATACATCCTAGTCCAGTTACTTAACTAGAAAAACAATTATCCTCCCTAGGTAACGTTGTACGCATGTACGACGAAAATGATCAAATTGTTTTAAGGCGAAACCAAGCTATTTCCTGCCTTATTCTGTGACAAAAGGAGATTCAGATACTTGTGTTGTAAACGAAGATGATCTAGCAGTTATATGCTATTCGTGTTAGTCGAAAGGAGATTCCGATGAGTGTGCAAAATATATTGAAATGTAAGTGTAGCACCTATGTCCTTCACATTTTGACCCTTGGTTACCCATTTGACACACACCTTGATAAGGATTTTTAAAAAAATATATAATACCCCTACAACATTTCTTTAGAGCACGTTCGTTTTAATGTATCTTTGGTGTAAGCAACGATCAGAGTAAATGGCGATTAAAACCGTTAGAGAACAAATAACCTTATTTTTAAAACATGATCGACAATGAAAACAATCAAAGGTGTGTAGAGAGTATGGCAATTCGCAATGTGGAGTCTTTGTCGACAGATAGTGTATTTTCCAGGTTAAAAGCGCATCTACGGCGGGAGATATTTCAATTATTTTAAGGGTGATATAATGGCATACGACACTAAATTTATTCAGATACATAATCTAATATTTAATAAATAGATTCTTATTTTAAAAAGCTAGGTAATTGTATCTAAATGTTGATAGAAAATGAACACTAAAGTAAATGAGAGCAAGACACGGAATGTAACATTCCATAAAGCAGTTTATTTTAGATTTAAATATGGCAATGTTTTCATGAGTTGATTGAGCACTTGATAAAAGATTGAATACAGCAATGCTAGTGTCCAAGAAACTGGGCGTACGGAAAATGAATGAATGAATGAATGAATGAATGAATGAATGAATGAATGAATGAATGAATGAATGAATGAATGAATGAATGAATGAATGAATGAATGAATGCTTATTAGTAATGCACGTCAAAAAAATATTTGTTTTAATATTCACGTTTGGAATGGCATTTGGATGTGATCGTACAAAACAATTCAATAATTAAAACTGCGTATCAAATTATGATTAGCTAACTGATAATGAACAGACAAGACAAAAGACCATTGATTATACATATATATATATATATATATATATATATATATATATATATATATATATATATATATATATATATATATATATATATATATATATATATATATATATATATATGGTCCTATTCCTTTTTGTCTTAAAATATATCCCCTATTTCCATTAACTCCTATCCATGGCTAGGAAATCACAATTTCCGAATCACGTCCATTTCTCGCCTACCCTCTTGGTATGAGCATTCTAGAAAAGGCCTGTCTTTCATCTCTATTTTACCCTGCTTTACAATATCTCTCTAGCTCTTACTTTTATTTAGTTTTTTACTGTAACTAATTACTGCTATTGTTCTTGTTTACTGGTGCACTTGCATGGTTGCACAAAATTTGTACGGGTTTTGCGATTTCTTCACAAAGTTCTTGTCTTTCTGTTGTTTTTTTTTTATATCTTTGCATATTTCTCCAATATTCCACTGGCATCCTAAAACAACCTCCGAAAAAGTGTCGAATTTTCTATCCAGTCACTTGACTTGCGGCAGTTTGCTTCGTAAAAGCCATTGCTGATAAGTAAAGCGAGTCTTTCTTTCTCAACATTAAGTTTCATAATCGCGGCTCGCAGAATTAGTTATGGATAAAAGGGGAGTTGAGTGAGCGATCACCGGGTTACATATAACGTCTTCTAGATTCAGAACGTCAGTTCCCACGACAGATGAGGACGAAGTCAGGGTTCTCTTTCTAGGACTCGCGGTACTAACTCAGTTCCCATAGTAAATCTATACAAACACCATGATATTAAAAAATCCAGTAACTTTAAATTTCTGAGTGTTCATGATGATCAAATCTTTATTTATCAGTATAGATTTATCCTGATGACACTGTGGAGAGAAAACGAAATAAGTCGGGGTATTTTCTGTACCTACACGTGTTTGAAACGTGCTTTCAATTTGCGCACCAAGGATAGGTGCAAATTTCAGTAATAAGTGTTCCAGATCAAGACTGTTAAAGGACACGAATTTTTTCAATAAAGTAATGTATATAGTTTTTATGCTACGGCTAGAAAAGGCTCTCACAAGATTTGTTTATTATAAGCTAACTTTCATTATCATCGTCAAAGAAAATAGAGTGAACTAGTTCATTGAATTCATATTGTAGGAGTAAATGAAATTTTAGCAGTATTGGGTATCATTTTATTTTATTTTTTTAAGTTTTAAACAGTTTAGCCTCTTTGCTGTTTTTCTTGTTTAAAATTCGTTGATTTTATTTTTGTGGAAATGGTGGGTTTAAGTTTAAAGAAAATGAATTTTGATATTTTTTTTTTAAATATTACCCTAACGGATGGAAAATAGGTTGCTGTAGGAAAAGGATGGCATCATCCCTCGATTAGTTTTTAAGTCAATATGAGTGCTCTCTCAAAAATTTTATCAAAAGCGTTTTGTTGAACGAAAATCGCAGAGACTTTATCACAGAATAATATATTCAAAAATGAATGCCTTGATTGATACTGATGTGTTTTATTGAATTTGATTTGGAAATTTGATGAAAACACACGAACACATCCATGAACGTTGCCTCTAATTTGACCACTATCTTTAATTGCATTATCGTCATTTGCCTTTTGGGTTAATCTAACATTGAACTCTACGTGAGAACTCTTGCAGCCATCTTGGATCTGCTAAAAATGAGTTCAGAACTGTGCATTCTGCGGTTTTCCTATTCAAATTCCCTTCAATTAAAGCACTGCAGCGACGGAGATAAGATCTACAGCGAGCGAAATAAAGACGAGCAGACTCTAAACTTCAAAATATTCTTCGATTTTAAACGTTCCTGTGCTTTATTTGTGTGTATTCATTACTTGATCGAGATTGGTATAGCGGAAATTGAATGCAAGAGGGTATCTACCATTTCGTTCAGATCTCTATTTTTTATCACCTACCTCCATCAGTTTACTCCTGAGTTTATAACCGACCTAAGTGAAAGATACAATGATAAATGTGCTTGCCTTTTAACGCGCAATTTTTTTTTTCTCACAAATACGTGAGCTTATACAGTGAAAAATCAAATGACTGATAATTTCTGTTCTTTATTTCTCTACATCTTCGCAAACTAAATGATGTCATTATATAATTTTATATTGCGAAAAAAATCTTTTGCATTTCGATTTGAACTCTCGGATTTCTACCGCTCTTCAATCCCATTCCATCTATGTATTTTTAAAACTGTACGTTATACTAAGTTGTTTTATATTGTTTGGTTCAATTTTTATTTTTTAAAACCTAATTTAGTTCATGGATATTTCCTATCAGGGATAAAATCATATGACCTAAAGTAAAATGGAAACAAAAGCAACCTGCTGTTAAAATTACACGTACGTGTCGTGCATAAGAGAGAGAGAGAGAGAGAGAGAGAGAGAGAGAGAGAGAGAGAGAGAGAGAGAGAGAGAGAGAGAGAGAGAGAGAGAGAGAGAGAGAGAGAGAGAGAGAGAGAGAGATGTGTACTAGAACCCAAATGTATTAAGCTACTTACAATGAACGGCCCTTTCGTGCTTACGCCTCTGCCATGCGATACAGTTGCATGTACGGTCTGCAAATTTAGGGTGTAAAATACGATTGCAATAATGCAAACTTTAAAAAAAAAAAAATTTTCATTAAGCCATCTACTTTATGCAAACTGGTCTGTGTCTGGCTGAGTGAGCATGGATGGGGATGGGTGGAGTGGATGGGAGAGAAGCGTCATAAATAGCCGACTCGAGTAAAGGCGTGCCGAGAACTTCCATTTTTCATTTATCATCCTTGTTTGGTTCTTGGTACTTTTTTGTTTTAAATTTTGTAAATATATTTCAATGAAATTTGATTTTCATCGGCGTCAGTGTATGTGTGCTCTTCTAATTAATTCTGCGACATACTCGGGTGAGCAGGTTTTTGTATATGCGGGTTGTCAGAACAAACCACAAAGTCTGTCGATATGGATAATGAGCTTGTTGATGTCCGTCTTTTGTTTTCAAACTAAATTTTGGCTTTAAATCCTTTCTATTTAATGACTTTCTCTTATAAAATGTAAAAAAAAAATATTGTCATTTAAGTCTTGTCTTAAGACCTTACCAATTAATTTCATAAATGAAGTGAATAAATAGTAAGCATGTTTATTAGCCTGTGATGGGCAGGTTTATTAATGGTAGAATATATTGCTATTTTACGTTAAATACAAAATTTTAAATGAAGATCATGGTCAATTATGTTCACTTGCATTGTCTTTTCTTTACAGTTTATTTTATGGAGGACTCGCACTTCCACATGTAATATTTCTTTTTGGGGGAGTGGTAAGAAAGACAAGTCTTGGACTCTAAATCTCACTCCCTGTTGCTTCCCTTATATCTCTAGCGTGTTATGACTATCCTTGTACTCTTGTACAACGGCTTCTGTGATGTTTTGTTTTGTTAGTCTGATGTCTATTATTTGTAGACAATACTCATTCAGAAAACGTCATTGCTTCTGGTCATTAGTTTTGTTCCTTCGGTTTCCCGGCGTAATTTTGTTCATTCCTTTGCTTTATAATGATCTCCATCAAAATATTTTGAAATAAATAAATACAGTAGCATTCATGCTTCTTCTGCACGTTTCTTAAGATTGCATATGTAAGTGTCTGGTTACGTATGCACACAATTAGCAGTCATTGTGTCATGTGTCCATAAAATCGTGCGAATGGTATCATCCCGCTAACTGAAGAAAAGTAATTAAGACATCAGACATTGGGTAATGTTATAAATTTTACATTATTTGAGTAAAACTGCAATGCAAACTTGTCTTTCAAGTGAATTTCATGTATACTAATAGTATCATTCTTAAAAAAATCAGCTGCACGAGTGCATCTTTGTCAATTGAATTAGGAAAACAGTTGATCTTTATATTATATATTATTGCTGTTTGAAGCAAAATCGAATATCGACTGTTTTGCGATACACGTTATGAAACACAAATTACTGATGGTATTACGTCACTACAAAATATACTTTGACTCCGATTCTAGACAGATCACGAGTCAGAATAATAGAAAATATCAGAAGATCAGTAAGTAATTGTTCATTTTTAGCAAATCAAATTTTATTAAAATTCATTCAAAATGTCAATACACAGATAATATCAAGAACTAATACGTAAGAAATTAACATATCAGTGTATTAATATCCTAAATTAGGCTCGTACACTCACATCGTATTTAGCTATGCTGATAGATATATAATACAATTACATAGATACATGATGCAGTTACATAGATACATGATACAATTACATAGATACATGATAAAATTACATAGATACATGATACAATTACATAGATACATGATACAGTTACATAGATACATGATAAAATTACATAGATACATGATGCAGTTACATAGATACATGATAAAATTACATAGATACATGATAAAATTACATAGATACATGATACAATTACATAGATACATGATACAGTTACATAGATACATGATAAAATTACATAGATACATGATGCAGTTACATAGATACATGATAAAATTACATAGATACATGATACAATTACATCGCATTTTTCAGTTAAGCTCATGGAATCTCTCATGCATGTTACAAATACATCACGATTTCATCTTTGACTGATATACACATCACTCAAAAGTCTCGAGTTCACGTGTTAGTTTCTCTTTATAGTGTTCCACATGACAGAATTACTCTATATTTTGCTGGTGCTCTCTCATGCATGTTACAAATACATCACGATTTCATCTTTGACACATCATACAAAAGTCGAGAGTTCACGTGTTAGCTTCTCTTTATAGTGTTCCACATGACAGAATTACTCTATATTTTGCTGGTGCGAAGGGTATATCGAACAATTACTGTTTAAAGATGATGTTCAGCAAATACGTCAGAAAACCCATAGGAGATGCTTTTTTTAGCGCGTAATGTATGATTTCCTCTGAAGAATTAAGAAAAAGCGATGTGCTGGTGTCATGTCTAGCATGATGACAATAATTGTAGCGATAAAGCCCTTGGCCATTTATTCTCTCCAAGAAATTGTAAAGAGAACACTTTATAACAACAAAAGGAATTCTGAATCTGAAACCTTAACTCTTGTAAAACATACAATATAACCACCATCCAAGGATGGCACTAAAATCACTACAGCCTTTTTCTGCATTATTCATAAATCTTGATGAGTAAAATAAACAAATTTTAGTACTTCAAGAACATCTCGCCCACTGACCTCTAAGGAATTGTTTCTGCACAATCGCGTTGTGCATGTCTAATTAAATGGAATTATTCATCGAAAAAACAAACAAAAACAAATCACTCAAAAGACACGGAAATACCAATCTCACACACTTTTTATCTAAGTGCCTCAATTCTTCAAGCAGGCCAATTGTTGCGACTAAATAAAGTTACTGTTAATTTGCCTGAAGTATTCACGTATTCATAACGAAATGATGGCGAGATTGGTTTAGGAATCCGTGCGATATACCCTTTCATATGTTATGTTTTTTAATACTGATTTAAATAATCGAAGTTTCGCATCAATTCTCCTGGGTAATGGCCAGCTTCTTCTCTTTTGGCGCTTCAATCATTGGCAAGGGAGCGGACGTCAATGTGAGCACACCATCACGTGACAAAGAGCATGACAGCGTATCAGCATCCACGCCCTCTGGGATGACAAAAGAGCGGGAAAATTCCTGATACACGTGAGAGGTGTCAGATTTGTCCTCGTGTTTTGCATGTACCGTCACCTGTCCTTCCTTGACAGTGACATTCAACTCTTCCGGCTTAAATTGGCTGAGGTCCAGCTGGACTTTCATTCGACGCGTGCCATCAGCCTCTGTGACGATCGGGTCCCTAATCAGTTGCAACTGCTCCTTCAGGGCCAGGTCACTCGCGTGGTCGGATAAATCCATGGTTGGGGTTAATCTATAATGAATTTGAGAAACATTTCGAGCACCAAACATTAAAACAATATCACGAGTCAGTTATTTGCAATATCTAGTTTCTATTCGTTTTTTGTTTTAAGTTACCTGTTTCTAGTCTAGTTCGTCCGCTTTCTATAGCTTCGGGCTCACAAAAGATATAAAACACTTTGAACTATGATTTACAAATCCGAATATATTTCTATATCTCAAGGCTGAATACACACTAATGCGGAAAGGTGAAGTTAAACTGAAATAATACTTCTTCCTCTTGTCAAACCATCAACATCATTAACAACAACAAAAGAAGCAAATAAAAAAAACAAGGATGCACTTTGGCAGCACGTGTCTTTGATGGGCATCAGGGCCAGAATTCCTGTCAGAATACACAGAAAAAGACAATGAGAAAAGTACAGCATTGCTATTAATTGAGAAGACCGAGAAAGTCTAAATGTGTTTTTGACTTTTTAAAGCGGAAATAACGTTCTAGGTTACTATGGTTAAGCCTATTTCAACAATCACTCCTTTTGTTTTGGTGATAATCACGAACAGAAACACACACTAAGAACAAATTAACATAAGAACAATCTTCTGGTCATAGAGACAAAATAAATCTTTTATCATGCTTAAAAAATTACTTACTACCGGAGAACATTAATTCTTGAAAATTGATTTTCATTTACCGGTCATGTGTACGCTAATGTAGAAAAATGGAGTATTTCTTTTGCAACTGTGGACTGATGCATTATAAAAACAAATGGGTGAAAGAATGGAGGAAGGAGAGAAAATACATGCCTACCTATTCATGGCATTGCGCATGTGTCGGAAGTCCCTCATCATATGCTGTTGCAGACGGGACATCTCCCTGTTCATGTCATCAAATATGTTGTCGTATACCTGGAAGTCACCGAACGTGGGAATCAAGGATCGCGACATTTTCTATCTGTGTCGAATGAAAAAGAATTAAATAAAAGTAAAGATTAATATCCTATAGTTGTTGGTTAGTTGATTGCTTGTTTGTTTTCATTTGTATGAAGTTTGAAGGATGACGATAGACATGGTTCTCATTTTCTTCGCTGCTTAAACGGCTTTGCTAAAGAATTATACTGGACGCCATGTAGGCTATCTTGTGCTAAAGAATGGCGTTAACCAAGAAAAACTTCTACTTAGCTATCTTATCATTTTAAGATCATTGATAGCATAGTATAGAAAATGCCATTAAAATGAGACGAAATTATGTGATAAAGATATACAGAGACAAAGAAAAGTGATCCCCCTGAGCTCTCCAATAGGTAGGCCTTTATCTGAAGCAGCAGAGGCAACAATAACATCAATAATAATAATAATAATAATAATAATAATAATAATAATAATAATAATAATAAATACACTTCCGTACTCAAACAAATTAGATTACATCTTGGTTTATGACGTTAAGAAATGCACACATGACCTTTGTATGGATCAATCGCCCGTGAAGAAATAAACAGGCCTATTTCTAAGCGTTCAAAATACAAAAGATACCATAACTTTTTCAAGTGGAAATATTGTTTAAAAATGTTTGATGTCGGTCTTAACTGAATCGAAATCAATTAAGTGCTATTTCAAACCGTTTCAAACGTGTGGGCACGCGCGCGCGCACACACACACACACTCTCTCTCTCTCTCACACACACACACACACACACACACACACACACACACACACACGCCTCTTATTAGGCATAACCGTTCTGGATTTGTTGTCTCCATTATGCACATCATTATTTAATTAAACAACGCAATTAATTTTGTCGTCAGTATTGATTCTTGTATTCAATCTTAACTCCATTGACAATGTTAAGTATATAAGTATATCGTACAAATAAAACATATTTATGATAGTACTCTGTGGGTGCGTGATGGACATAAGACCTAATACCGGACAAGCTGTAATTATGCATCCAATATTATTATGTAACGACAGTGATTTCATAACTGACGGTGCCTAGACGAATGTTGACATGTCACTAAAATCAAAATTTGTTTTACCTTTCAACTCTGCCATGTTCTACACCAAGAACGTATTTTTCTTTAATAAACGATGGAAGAATATTGGGGCAGGAAAATACCCCTCCCCCAACCCACCTCCTGGTGTTAACTGGGCCGTGTAATGTAGTACGTTTACTTCATTGTTTGATAGTTAAAAAATATGCTCTGAAACACTGACAAGTGAAATGTCTTAGGGTCTTCATCTCTGAAAACCTCTAGACCTGGACCCCGCCTGGGATTCCATCCCACTGATACCTACCTGCCTACGCCCCTCCTAATCGATGTTCCTGGATAGACCTGTGAACCTATTGTACTTACAGGTGGAGTTCTGACTTACCGTCTTTGTTACGTCTTCAGCGATCTATATTTTATGATTCTTAGGACCTTTGAATTTCTTTCTTCTTGATGATATTTTCTTTGACGAGTTTATACTCTGCTCAAAGTTACAGATCAGCCAGTATTTATGCTAAGCTATAGCGACTCTGGAACATTCAACAAATCTTCCTGTTTCAACTCACGTAATTCAGTGTTATTTACACTGTAGAACATTCTCGATATGAAATCTAGACCACGTTGGCCTTGAACGATAACCAACGGTATGACGAGCTGCTATCAATGCCTTACTTGTATGGCAAGCTGTAGGGGATATAAATTCTGAGAAGCATAAGGTGAACAAAACGTGCAAACCTTTGACGATCTTTATATTTCACTGTCCTCACGTAAAACATTACCAGCGAGCGAGAACTAATCTTCTGTTTATAGTCAGTAGATAAATTGTAAACAATTTTCTCTACTTCACACAACTGAAGAAATAATCACAGCTGTATAGCAATTTCCTTTCGTTGAAAATTCATTTATTTTATACAAAGCAGACATTCTTATAATTGTGTAACTTGTTTTCAGTTCAAAAAGATATGTACAGACTGATTGATAGATAGACAGATGGATGGATAAAACCAAATTCCATCAATTCCAGACGAAAAGAAAAAGTTGTAGCAATGCGCATTTATTCACAATATGACTCTTGAGTATTTATACGTTACTGCATTTGTATGGGAAAATATGAACGAGTTTTTCGGATGGCTATACTGCACGACCTTGGTAGTGCAGTATATCCATCCGAAAAAACGAGTTCATATTTTTACATTCAAATGCAGTAATCCTCTTATTATATGCTCATTCTTGTTTCATTACCAAAGATGTAATAATAAAATTCACAACCAATTATATTTAATAACAAAATGTATTATTTTATTATTAAAATAATAAAGTTTACAATCGTAGATTGCTTCAATGCACAAATAATAGCATTCATATGCATATAGCTCCTCCCACCGACCGTTAAACTTCTTAATGTACCACGCGCTCACGTGCATCAAGCGCGTGCAGTGCAATATGAAGGTGTTAAGTACATTTTTGGCCATTTCTATTAACAGCTAAAGAAGACAGTTCATGTGTATAATTTACTTTTAATTGTGATGACCCTATATAGCGTCTATATCTAGCGAAATCTGTATAAAAAAGTAAAAGCGGAATGTGCCAAAGCAGTTTGTATGTGTCAGTCTATGAAACATTTGCTGGTATGTGGCAGTCCTTGAAATATCTGCTTTAGTTCATTCATAAAAAATTGTTTACGTTAGAAAATAGTTCCTTTGCACGTGGGTTTCAGTATGAAGGTGTTTAATATCGTGGAATATTACACGATTCTGACAATGTAAAGTTAACGGTGAAAAAGATGAGCATAAAATAATGATGAATCTATGTTTGTGTATTCAGTTTTGAATACAACATCATTACTTTGTTTCTTGTAGTATTTTATATTTATAATTAAGCCTTATGTAGAATTAAAAATGAGTTACTACATTTGTATGGGACAATATGAACTTCAAGAGGTCGTGCAGTATTATTCCGATTAAAGTCGTTTATATTTTGCAAGACAAATGAAGAAAGCTATGCAGGTGCTTTTTTACTCATCTGTTAAAGGATCCATTATCGTTCTTTGTATCCCTAAATGATAAAGAATCTTTTTATTAGGGTCCAGACGATGCGTACCCTCCAAACATATCGATTTTATAAATATATTAAATGTTATGTTGCTTAAATAAGCGACGACACTCTTCTGGTCATAGACAGTACTGCTGACATGCGATATACTCTTGATATGTTTTGTAGATATTGTTATCACTGGAAACTTACAACCACTACAGTGAAAACAAAAATTATCATATCTGTTTGAATAAAATAAACATACATACAGAATTAAGATAAGTAATCACAATATTAGTGTTGTATATAAATATAAGTACTTGGGCCTTCTAATACACAAGAATGGAAGGTTTTCCAATGGCCTGAATAATCTAGCATCACGTTTTGCAGGGTTCCGCGCGTTAGTAATTTTTTTAAAAAAATATATCGATAGAGTTAAAGTAATTTTAAAGCGATTGAAGAACATTTTAAGTTCAATATGTTATAAAATTAGTTAAAAGTTATCTTCGAATGCTGTGCTCTCGGGAAGGGGGGGGGGGCGTGCGTAAATCCAGGTGGCCCCCTAAAATGATCCGAATCATTTGCTAAGGCTGTTGGGGGTGGGTGGGTGTAATATTATGGATAGAGAGAACGAATGCTAAGGATGTTGGAGAGGAGGTTAAAGATGGCAGATGATCATATCTAATACTACTAGACAGTAGGAAGGGGGATATCGGCACAGGGGAGGAATATTAGATTGTCATTTATTTGTTTTACTTTGGAGTACTGTCAGAAACTAACTTATGTTGTATAAATGTATTTTCTTACAGAGATGTATCATATATCAGATAATGAATGTACTAAAACTTTTAGTTTAGGAGGTATTTGGAAACCTCTGCCATAATACACTTCA
>JAEAOA010002354.1:2130000-2237500 GCA_016746295.1 Potamilus streckersoni | reverse complement strand
GTTAAAAGTTTACACATTTATAATAATTGATAATATTCCATTTACTCTTATTGGAGCAGGAATGGTTATATTTTAGATATACTTATGTCACTGGAACTGTTAAAATTGATTAATATATTTACAGTTTGTTTCATATGCTGTTCTTCGCATGACAATTAGATTATAGGAATTTATTTTCACTTTAAATTTCTCTGTCTTGGTAAATTATCTTTGTTTTCTTTTTCGACCGTGCAAATCAGTGTAGTTACAATCAGTTAAAATATCTATATAATACGGATACGAATGGAGTGTCCAAAGACCTAACTCAGCACCTACGGTCAGTTTTATACATCTCAGGAAGCTGTTAACTGTGCATATTGTGCCAAGAAAACTAATCGGATTGGCGATGAAAATCAACGTCAATAATGGGCAATTGAAAATCATGGCCAATAAAGAGTACATTATACTAAAAACTTCAATCTCATACAAAGGTGAAACATTTGATAATTGATCCAGATAGAAGTAATTAATGGTCAACTGTAAAGCTTACTATGATCACAAGTTTCTTCTCTAAAATACTCCGTAGTTGATTCACTGTAATGTAATTTCTCATAAATCAACTAATATCACTGAAGCAAATGTAGAGATGCAAGTAATTGCCATCGAACAATACACCATTCGGACCACTAATTAAATACCAAAAATATTAATGTTAATTTATTACAAATTTAAAATAATCTTTTTCTACGGTTAGCTTGCAAAACCTCACATTGTTCCATTAATTAGAGTTAGAATAATGTTTCAGTCTTTAAACCAGATTCTATAAGACAATTATTTGAGTTTCGATCTGTTAAAGAGGAAGACATCCTGGTCTGCACCTCATAACATAGCATCGCAGCAATAGTTCGTATGCTGTTCTAAGAATTATAAAGTAAATACAAGATATCAAAATAAAGGCAAATATTTTGTTGTGAACTATAGAATGAAGCTTATACAATTAACAATATATAACAAATAAATCCATTTCCTAGCCATTGTATGCATCTAAACACATTTAGTACTCTATTTCTAGTCTACCCCTCGTAAACTGATACCCTAAGACAACTAATTTGTCTTCTCATAAGTTGAGAGAGAGAGAGAGAGAGAGAGAGAGAGAGAGAGAGAGAGAGAGAGAGAGAGAGAGAGAGAGAGAGAGGGGGGTAATAATCATTTATTTTCAGCTTTGACATTTAAGTAGATTATTAATGATTTTCTCACGCTAATAAAAATTAATAAAAGCTTACTTTGTATCAAATAACAACAGAAAGGGGCGATATCTATTTTGTAAATGTCAGAATGCACTATTGCAGTTGCTTGCTAGTCGATAAGAAGCTTGAATTATTCGGTTTCGATGTATTTTGAATATTTCAGAATCTGAAACCTTCATTCATCATGGGCAATCATGGAAAATCATTCATATTCATGAACAACCATTCCTCTCTCTTGGACAATCATTCATTTAGCAAGAGCAATGACTTGAGTGGAATGATCAGTCATTCATTTAACACACGCAGTGATTTATTTAGTACACGCGGTGATGTATTTAGCATAGCCAGTCATTCATTTAGCATGGTCGATTATTTGTTTAGCATGGACATTGATTTATTTCGCGAAAGCAGTCATTCATTTAGCATTGTCGTTGATTTATTTAGCATAAGCTGTGATTTCTTTAGCATGGTCATTGATTTCTTTAGCATGGATAGTGATTTATTTAGCATGGACAGTAATATCGTTTGCATGTTTAGCATGAGCAATCAATTATTTGGCAAAAACAAACATTCATTTAGCATGGGGAATAGAGCGCTTGTGGATACTGAAAAAATTACAATATAAAACTGAATCAAACTGTAGTATAAAATATAGATAGGATTTGTAGAAGTAAATATTTATACATGTACAAGGAAAATGACACTATGACTTACTGATCGCAAATCTGGAACTAAACGATTATGACAAAATGTCATATATTAGATGAAAATATACACTATAAAAATGTATAACACGAGTGGCATAAGCGAAAATCGATTTAACGCAGATTTAGCATGGTGTAATCCACATATTCAACTGAAATAGGTATATCTGACTAGGGAAATATATGTGATGGTGCGTAATCAAAATGACTTAATTGTTTAACAAAATGAAATATTAATTAATATTACTACTACTACTACTACTACTACTACTACTACTACTACTACTAATACTACTACTACTACTACTACTACTACTACTACTACTACTACTACTACTACTAATAATAATAATAATAATAATAATAATAATAATAATAATAATAATAATAATAATAATAATAATAAACAGGAAGAGACGAAGAAAAAAATACAACAACGATGAGGACCTAAACAAAAATATCAAGGTGATTTGCAATAGCAGAGGCATCAAGAGAAAAGGAAAAATTAAAATAAACTTCAGGAATAAAGAAAATAATCTGGATGAATAAATGCCTCTACTGATACAGGATGAATACATACCTTTACTGATACTGGATGAATACACACCGATACCGATACTTGATGAATACATACCTATACTAATCCTGGATGAATACACACATATACAAATACTGGATGAATACATACCTATACTAATACTGGATGAATACATACCTATACTAATACTGGATGAATATACACCGATACCGATACTTGCTGAAAACATACCTATACTAATACTGGATAAATTCACACATATACTGATACTGGATGAATAAATACCTATACCAATACTGGATAAATACATACCTATACTGATACTGGATGAACATACACCTATACTGATACGGATGAATACATACCTATACTGATACTAGATGAATACATACCTATACTGATACTGGATGAATACATACCTATACTGATACTGGAAGAATACATACCTATACTGATACTGGATGAACATACACCTATACTGATACGGATGAATACATACCTATACTGATACTGGATGAATACATACCTATACTAATACTGGATGAATACATACCTATACTGATACTGGATGAACATACACCTATACTGATACGGATGAATACATACCTATACTGATACTGGATGAATAAATACCTATACTGATACTGGATGAATACATACCTATACTGATACTGGATGAATACATACCTATACTAATACTGGATAAATACATACCTATACTGATACTGGATGAACATACACCTATACTGATACGGATGAATACATACCTATACTGATACTGGATGAATACATACCTATACTGATACTGGATGAATACATACCTATACTGATACTGGATGAATACATACCTATACTGATACTGGATAAATACACATCTATACTGATACTGGATGAACACATACCTATACTGATACTGGATAAATACACATCTATACTGATACTGGATGAATACATACCTATACTGATACTGGATGAATACATACCTATACTGATACTGGATGAATACATACCTATACTGATACTGGATGAATACATACCTATACTGATACTGGATAAATACACATCTGTACTGATACTGGATGAATACATACCTATACTGTTACTGGATGAATACATACCTCTACTGATACTGGATCAAACAGCTTTATGGGTAGTTTCACTTGCCTCGGTTTCTTAACTTGCTCTTTTCAAGGTACAAGCAGTGACCTTTTCCACCGGCCGAGAAAGCCCAGACTTTGTGTGGAAAATATTATGGTTCGTCAAAAATCCCCGCGACCTTTAAAAAAAACCGCTGAAGTGAATACAAATGTGTTGTGAACACAAAATTAAGACGCAGTTGTCGAAAACAGGATTCGCGAAATCAACCCTTCCTTTCCTGTCTCCCCTACCCTTTTGGATTTTGCGCGATAGCATCACTTCCGAATGGGTCTAAAAGAGGCAAAATTTTAAATACTCCGCTGGGTGCTGTTTGATTCAATATTATTGTTTAATCCATATATTTATATTTCATTATTTACTGTCCCAGAGCTTAGCACATTTATTATTAGAATGATCAAGCACAAAAAGAACAACCCAACTTCAATCGACCTGGTTAGAGATATTCTTTCTGCAATTTATTTTCGTGTACAACGTCTTAATAATACACACACACACACACACACACACAAACACACACACACCATCTCTCTCCCAAACATTTTAGAAAGAGAAAAAGTATACAACAATAAATGTGTCTTAATAACACACACATACACACACTTTTTTAAAAATTAAAAAGTTAATTGTTAACGTATTAAAGTGTCTTATACCTTGAAGTTCGTAAAGATATTGAAATGTTCCGTAATAATACCGTGTCTGTAATCCAGATGTTACTATTAAATAATGGCTGATTTCAAATACGCAGGCGTGAGAATCATTGATTTGGTAATCACAGATATGACTTCCTTTTAATAGCCGGGTATTTGAAGAGTAACCGTCACGTGTGGATCTTGTGACGATAATTCCTGTAATATCCTATAATAAATTAGAAAAACATGTCACGAGTATATTTTGAATCCTAGTACGATATGATAGCCGCGTGATACAGGAGAAGAGAAAAAAAAAACCCACCAGGAACTGTATTTACAGGGTCCACTTGTGGATGGCATAAGAAAATGAATAAACATTTTTTTTTTGTATCATCCGAAATTCCCCCCAATAAAATACTAAAGAAAGAAGTACACGAAATATGCGTCCGTAAATACTATTTTAAAAGTGCACAATTTGTGGCAGAGAAATAAATATTATTGGCGAAGGATGCATAAAAATTGGAATTATTGCAATTAAGTAAAAAAACTGAATTCATGATATACAAAATTAATTTATTAAATTGGAATTTGATATACTTTGGCAAAATTGTGTGCCACATTATTTCACCCTTCTAAGTAGCTAAATAAATCAACAATTAAAGGATAGACTATTCAGTAGGAAAGCGAGTGTGTATATTTTCGTAAGAGTAAGACTAATTAATAGTTAGTTGTACATGCTTACACATAAGATAGTATTAATTTTGCTCTGCTTTGGGCAGGAAATATTATCATGCTGATATGTGTCAATACGATACTAATAGCTACAGTTGAATAATGCAATCACACTTTGTTTAATACGGAATACATTTCATGGCAAAATAGCTTCGATCAATTTATATTTAGCTGTAGTATCCCCTTATTAGTAAATTTTCTTTTCACTTGTTAAATTTGGTCCTTTTGAAGAATGCATTCAAGAATTTATTTATGTTCATTTTACCAACTTTTGCAAGGAGCTATATATTTATTGAAATGGAATAATCACAATAGTATGACAGTTCATTTGTGGTTTAGTATGTATGTATGTATGTATGTATGTATGTATGTATGTATGTATGTATGTATGTATGTATGTATGTATGTATGTATGTATGTATGTATGTATGTATGTATGTATGTATGTATGTATGTATGTATGTATGCATGCATGCATGCATGCATGCATGGATGCATGGATGTATGTATGTATGTATGTATGTATGTATGTATGTATGTATGTATGTATGTATGCATGTATGTATGTATGTATGTATGTATGTATGTATGTATGTATGTATGTATGTATGTATGTATGTATGTATGTATGTATGTATGTATGTATGTATGTATGTATGTATGTATGCATGCATGCATGCATGCATGGATGCATGGATGTATGTATGTATGTATGTATGTATGTATGTATGTATGTATGTATGTATGTATGTATGTATGTATGTATGTATGTATGTATGCATGCATGCATGGATGTATGTATGTATGTATGTATGTATGTATGTATGTATGTATGTATGTATGTATGTATGTATGTATGTATGTATGTATGTATGTATGTATGTATGTATGTATGTATGTATGTATGTGTCAAAAGCTATATTTTATAGCTTTTGCTGATGCATCTGGAAGGAATTTTTCTCCTGTAAAGAGGAAATTACCTTACAAAACATTGTCTTTAAAAATAATAAATAGATGTCAATCCTTTTTCTTTTTCTTAAAATATTTGTGTTTGTATAACTTTTCAAACTTGAAATGGAGCCCATGACTCTTTAGACACCTAATGACAAGCGTAAGATACATTGTTATTACATTAATATTGCTACAATGTGATTGAAACATTGTGATTAACATAATCTTGAGAAGATATCGTTCTACATATCCATTTTCAATATGTCTTCCGACATATTTTTCTTCCTATATATCTTTTTCCAGCATGTATTCCTACATATTTATCTCCAATATGTCTTCCTACATTTTATTTTCAATGTCATCCTACATATTTATCATCCTGTATATTTGTTTCCAGCATGTATTCCTACATATTTATTTCCAATATGTCTTCCTACATTTTATTTGCAATATGTCTTCGTACATTTTATTTCCATTACGTCTACCTAAATAATTATTTACAATGTCTTCCTACATTTTTATTTGCATTATGTCTGCCTGCGTATTTATTTCCATTATGCATTCCTACATATTTATTATAAGTGAGTCTTCATACCTATTTCCAATATCCCTACCTACATATTTATTTCCAATATGTTTTCCTGCATATTTATTTCCGATATATGTCTTCCCACATATCTTTTTCAGATGTGTTACTACATATCTTTTTTCCAGTATTTCTTCCGACATATTTATTTTCAGTGTGTCTTCCTACACATTTATTTCAAATATGACTTCCTACATATTTATTTCCGATATGTCTCCCATTCATCTGTAGTTTCGATATCTTCCTCCATATTTATTTCTATTATGTCATTCTACATATTTATTTGCAGCTTGGCTTCCCATATATTTATTTCCAATGTCTTCCTACATATTTATGTTCAATATGCCTGCCGTTCTACTTACTTATTTTCAGTATGAATTCCTACATGTTTATTTTCAGTATGTCTTCCTACATATTCATTTCCAATATGCCTTCCTACGTATTTATTAAAAATATGTCTGCCTACATATTTCTTTTCTATATGTCTTCCTATATATTTTTTTCCAATATGTCTTCCTACATATTTATTTCCAGTATATCTTCCTACATATTTATTTCCAATATTATTCCTACATATTTTCTTTCAGTATGTGTTCCTACGTACTTATTTCCAGTATGTTTTTCTACATGTTTATTTCCAATATGTCTTCCTACCTATTTGTTTCCAGTATGTCTTCTTACATATTTATTTACAATATATCTTTCTACATATTTTTTTCTTTTATGTCTTCCTGCATATTTATTACCAATATGTCTTCCTAGGTATTTATTTCCAATATGTCTTTTGCATATCTATTTCTAGTAATCCTCCTACAGATTTCCAATATATTTTTCTACATATCTATTTCCAATATATCATCCTATATATTTATTTGCAATATGCCTTGCTATATATTTATTTCCAGAAAGACTCTCCCATTTTTCGTTCTCTCTCTCTCTCTCTCTCTCTCTCTCTCTCTCTCTCTCTCTCTCTCTCTCTCTCTCTCTCTCTCTCACACACACACACACACACACACAAACAAACAAACACACCAAGAAACAAACAGAATTTTCAAATACATTTTCAAATCTCAGAGATTTGGCAAATTCCTTTTAATTCTTAGCCTTTTCTTTGTAGGTCAGAAACAGAATCAAATTTATTTTTAAAAGACCACTTTCTTCTGTGATCAACACTCTCTTGGTGCCCTTAAAGTCGCATTAAATATAATCATTCGAGGTACATGACTAGGCTTTTTCTCTCTCCCACACCTATCACCCGCTTATAAGAAACCTTAAACTCGGATTGTCATCTAATTGACGAGTTCTTGAATATTTTCACACTGAAACACTGTATTTTGGACGCAACACTATTAATCAATGCACCATTAAAATAGGATTGTCTTTCTTCCGAAATAACGAAATGGCCTCGTTTTTTAGCATAAAAAGCGATTAAGTTTGGACAGAAAATCAGACGGAAAAAGAAATTTCTCAGTGACAGACCTCGTGAAAACAACTTTATTGTCAATTGTATGTGCCTGCCTTGTAGTCCTGTCTGAAGTTAACAAACATTAGTATAAAGGTAAGCGGCATTATGTACACGATACTTTGTGTCTTGTATTTTCAATTTTCAGTTTTGATTATGTAGAATTTAACTTCGAAAACATTATTCAATTCTGTATATTATTTTTCCTTTAAAAGAATCTGACTGGCGAACATTTCAAAATTATGACTGGATGATGTCCGGTTTCTAATTACTAGCTAAATTTCGCAATACTTCATAAAAAGTTATTTATTTATTTATTTATTTATTCTAAATCGCTCATATCTTATATTTATGCTGCTCCTGCTACTGCTACTAAAACAACTTCTACTAGTAGTAGTATTGGTTTAGTAAATTAATATAATAATTTAATGCCATATAACGCGATCATTCCATTGTAGGTACTACATCAGTTGCCTCAAGAAACCGTTAAAATTGTGTTTGCAGTGAAAAATAACACACACACACACACACAAACAAACACACCGATGTATTTGAATGCTTACGTAACACAAAAATGTCCTCATGTAAGACGCTGCAACAGATTCATAAATTTAAAAGATTTTTTTATCAACGTCTAAAGTAATCGTGTTATCATTTTTCTATCTTTGAAGCATCATGAGAGTGTCAATTTTAATTGCTGCTGCCTTTGCAGTCTTCATTTCCTGCATTTACTGCAATCCAGTCCAAAATCAAGGAGGTAGGTAGTACCATTGATATAATGACATTTAAGTAGTTCAATTTTGATGTCTATATTTTTTGCTGATGAAACATCTTCGTTATTCTTCAAAGGGACTTGTTAGCATAGAATGATTTTTGCAAAATCCCTAGAAACGGAAAGTTATTTTTGGTATGTATATGCATATCTATATGGATTTTACAAAGTTTTTATTTTTGTTTTCTTTTATTATATTTCGTTTCAACTCTGCAGTTTGAATTCTTCAGTGCAAACCTTGCTCAGCACGATCAAACTCACCAGTGCAAAACAGCCTGTGGTCGACATTTATATAAGAATATGTCTATGTAGATGCCTCATTAGATTTTGATATTCGGGTACCTTTTATGATGAAAACTCTTACTTTTAAATGTTGACTTTTTATGAAATCTTATTCTAGATTTTGAATATTGGATTTATTTTGATAAAAACTTTGTCTAACTTTTGAATATTGGCTTTGTTTTGATGAAAACATATTCTGACTTAGAACATTAACTTTGTTTTGATGAAAACATGTTCCGACTTGAATATTTACTTTGTTCTGCTGAAAAGTTTTCTTGACGTTTAAATATTGACTTAGGTTTTATGAAAACTTTTTCGGACTTTTGAATATTGTCTTCATTTTGGTGAAAACTTTTTTCGGACTTTTGAATATTGGCTTTGTTTTGAAGAAAACTTATAACCAGGATTCATGGAAAACTCTTAAATTAATACTATCGGATATGGTATATATACTCATTTGTCAGTCGAATATTGTTGCAAGATGCATGTACCCTGATCTGATGTCGAATAAAGCATCAGTAGATCAATGTATATGTTGTTGGGTCTACTCATTAGTCCTTAAAAACTGGACCTACCCATATTTACAGGCGCTTAGTGCTACGGCAGACCTGGATTTGTGCAGAGTTTAGCTGGATTCGACTTATATATATATATATATATATATATATATATATATATATATATATATATATATATATATATATATATATATATATATATATATATATATATATATATATATATAGATGCAATAAACTGACGACGAACAGTACGAAACTAGTAACTAACTAGCCTAAGCGCTTTCGACTCTTAATGAGTCTTTTTCAAAGGCAAATACAAAACATAGTTACGACAAACAAATAAACACAAAAACGTTGCGTTTGTAAACCTCTACATTTCTATCTTCACATGTGCTAAAACTATAAATACAACCAGCTTGTATAGACTAGTTGCGGAAACTGAAAACGTTGTATAATTCCCTAAAACTCTACAAGCCAAAGCGACATCTATTTTTACTTTGTGTACATATGTAACGCAGATTATATCCCGGATATTTGGTTCTATACCGGTTATTCTTAGAGTAAAAATTGAAGGATAAGAAGATTTAGAAAATGTTAAATTCTACTAGTGCATAGTTTTCATTTTCTAGTCTTCTTGGTTTAGACCGCTTGGTTTCAATGTTCTAAGGCGGCGTATCCAGTATGATTCCTTTTCCTTCCTGGTTTCGGAACTCCAGCTGTGGTTGTTGGCAATAGCGATAAGTATTATATCACTGAAAGTGTGGCCAGGGGAGGAGAAGTGTTCTGCGACCGGGCTTCTGTACAGCTTTTTTGTCATCCAATCAGATCTATGAAGGTTTATCCTTATGTGTAGCTTTTCAGTTTCTCCCACGTACTGAAGGCCACAGATCTTACATGTGATGAGATAAATCACATTCTCTGTTTTGCACGTTTTGTTTGGACCATGTATGTTTAGTTTTTCTTTAGTCACTGTGCTAGTGAATGTCTTGGTCTCTATCATATGTTGACAGGTTTTGCATCTTTTATCGCCACAGGGTCCAGATTGACTAGGTTGGTTTTGACTAGCGATTGTTGTTAGCTTGGCCCTGACTAGGATGTCCTTTAGGTTTTTTGGTCTCCGGTAAGCTACTACAGGTTTGTTCGGAAGTATTAGGTTTAGTATGTCTGACGATTGCACGGTTGGCCAGTGGTTTGCGATGATTTTACCTACTTTGGGATTGTCTGGGTGATAGGTCAGAATAAATGGTATCCTATCAACCTTTTCTTTCTGTCCATATCTGAGTAGGTCATCACGGTTTGTTTGTTTGGCCCTTTGGATTGCCTCCGCAATCAGGTCTTTGTCGTAGCCTCGGTAAATTAAATGTTTAGCCAGCTCTTCAGACCTTTCTAGGAATCTTTCATCGTCGGAGCAAATTCTGCGTATCCTCAGTGCCTGGCTATATGGAATGTTCTTAATGCAGTGTTTTGGATGACAGCTGGTTGGGAGAAGATACTGGTGTTTGTCGGTTGGTTTCGAGTAGATGTCTGTGTGTAATTTGTTTTCCACCAGTCTGGTTGTTGTGTCCAGGAAAACATGGTTTGAGTTGGAAATTTCTGCCGTGAATTTTATTGAAGGATGGAAGTTGTTTGCCTTTGAAATGAAGTCATCCAGACTTTCTCTTCCATACTGCCACTTCATTTCTATATCATCGATAAAGCGTACCCACTGGTATGGTGTACGCTCAACCGATGCTAAGAGCTTTCCCTCAAGTTTTCCCATGAAAATGTTAGCATACGAAGGGGCCATTTTAGTACCCATTGCAGTTCCATTGATTTGTAGGTAGTTTTCTTCATTAAATTTCCAACTCAAACCATGTTTTCCTGGACACAACAACCAGACTGGTGGAAAACAAATTACACACAGACATCTACTCGAAACCAACCGACAAACACCAGTATCTTCTCCCAACCAGCTGTCATCCAAAACACTGCATTAAGAACATTCCATATAGCCAGGCACTGAGGATACGCAGAATTTGCTCCGACGATGAAAGATTCCTAGAAAGGTCTGAAGAGCTGGCTAAACATTTAATTTACCGAGGCTACGACAAAGACCTGATTGCGGAGGCAATCCAAAGGGCCAAACAAACAAACCGTGATGACCTACTCAGATATGGACAGAAAGAAAAGGTTGATAGGATACCATTTATTCTGACCTATCACCCAGACAATCCCAAAGTAGGTAAAATCATCGCAAACCACTGGCCAACCGTGCAATCGTCAGACATACTAAACCTAATACTTCCGAACAAACCTGTAGTAGCTTACCGGAGACCAAAAAACCTAAAGGACATCCTAGTCAGGGCCAAGCTAACAACAATCGCTAGTCAAAACCAACCTAGTCAATCTGGACCCTGTGGCGATAAAAGATGCAAAACCTGTCAACATATGATAGAGACCAAGACATTCACTAGCACAGTGACTAAAGAAAAACTAAACATACATGGTCCAAACAAAACGTGCAAAACAGAGAATGTGATTTATCTCATCACATGTAAGATCTGTGGCCTTCAGTACGTGGGAGAAACTGAAAAGCTACACATAAGGATAAACCTTCATAGATCTGATTGGATGACAAAAAAGCTGTACAGAAGCCCGGTCGCAGAACACTTCTCCTCCCCTGGCCACACTTTCAGTGATATAATACTTATCGCTATTGCCAACAACCACAGCTGGAGTTCCGAAACCAGGAAGGAAAAGGAATCATACTGGATACGCCGCCTTAGAACATTGAAACCAAGCGGTCTAAACCAAGAAGACTAGAAAATGAAAACTATGCACTAGTAGAATTTAACATTTTCTAAATCTTCTTATCCTTCAATTTTTACTCTAAGAATAACCGGTATAGAACCAAATATCCGGGATATAATCTGCGTTACATATGTACACAAAGTAAAAATAGATGTCGCTTTGGCTTGTAGAGTTTTAGGGAATTATACAACGTTTTCAGTTTCCGCAACTAGTCTATACAAGCTGGTTGTATTTATAGTTTTAGCACATGTGAAGATAGAAATGTAGAGGTTTACAAACGCAACGTTTTTGTGTTTATTTGTTTGTCGTAACTATGTTTTGTATTTGCCTTTGAAAAAGACTCATTAAGAGTCGAAAGCGCTTAGGCTAGTTAGTTACTAGTTTCGTACTGTTCGTCGTCAGTTTATTGCATCTATTTTAATTAATCCCTGACAAACGTGATCCCTTGGTGGATCCAGTACGCTTGAGAGGGTTGTTATTCGCCATATGATTTGTATTCTTTATATATATATATATATATATATATATATATATATATATATATATATATATATATATATGTATGTATGTATGTATGTATGTATGTATGTATGTATGTATGTATGTATGTATGTATGTATGTGTGTGTGTGTGTGTGTGTGTGTGTAACATAACGTAATCCAGTTTAGATTCTTGCGCCATAGAAATCAAGTAGCAAGTTTATATCAGGATTTCTGAATTACTTGACTTATATCGTTTTAATTTGCAGTTGGAGTTTATTTTTTAAAGGAAAAATAAACAACAACTATACGAAAAAGCTATATCTAATTATTCTTTTAATAATACAACGAGCTAAATGAGGAAAATACGTGTAAATACTTCAAAAGGTTCTAAGCAATTGACGTTGTTAAACAAACTTTGCTCAATTTATTAGACAAATTGAGATTATTTGATTGCATATGTAAACTTTAATATTGACAAGAAATTTAAATTATCAGGTAGAGGTGGTTTCTCAGTGATAAGTGTGCCGGACTACACAGTCTGTGTGTTGTGTGTTTGATTCAATCCGAACCTTTCCCATATGATTTTTTTCTTGGCAGGACACTACTGCCACCGTCTAGAAAAACGTGATGATGTGTATTGTACAAAGTAAAGGTCATTTGGAAGAGGTTCTGCAAATATGTTTTCTTGAAAAACAAGTGTACTTAGAACATCGACTTGAAAAGCCGAATGCTATTCTTCTTCTTCTTCTTCTTCTTCTTCTTCTTCTTCTTCTTCTTCTTCTTCTTCTTCTTATTATTATTATTATTATTATTATTATTATTATTATTATTATTATTATTATAATAAACGTATGGCATTATAATTATTCATATTTTAACATCATTTTCACTAATTTATATTACCCATCCAATATATTTATTTAGCTTTTTTATCTATTTGTTTATTATTTATTTATTTATTTATTTATTTATTTATTTATTTATTTACCAATATAAATTAATTTTACAGACATAAACGTTGATCATCCGTCTGATAATAAACCTCCACTACAAGGCAAGAAACAAGGTCAAGGTCAGGTGAACCTACGACCTAGCGGAAAGAATGAATCCTTACTGGAGAGACGGCCCGGCATACAGAATCAACGTGCAGGCTCAAACCCAATTTCATCTAGTTCCTCTAGAGACCGTAAACAAAACGTGGAAGCCATTGTTGGCGGTAAAAAGCCATAACTGCCTCAAAGACAGGAAAGAACATAATGTTTGAGATTTGACATAAAATATGTTGGGGTTTTTTTGAGGAAACTGTTAGATTTTCCCCCAGTCTGAGAAATGTCTTAAATATGTTCTTTTCTTTTTATTGTGTAAAGTAGAAAAAGATTTAGAAGTATATAAATTTAACACTGTAGAGTACTTATTTGTCATTGCTTCCGCTATATGTATCTCAGATTAGTCTCTTAATATTTTCGAAGTATCTATGTAAGACAATGTCAAATTTTTAGTTTGTTAAGAAACGTTGAAAAAATGAGTGAAATCTGGTCTTAAAGTTTAGGTGGAGAGTTCCATCCACTTCATGTTAGATATTTGATCCTTTCTAACACATTTGTCAAAATATACGTAATACTGAAGTATTTTATTTTCCCATTTTATGCCGGAATCGGAACCAGAAGTGTTTGGGTTCGAATCGTACCCAAACCAGGTCAGACCGTCGTTATATGTTCCTTTGCAAGTCACTTAATCAGTAATCCTTAACTTTCTGTATGTTGATGTGCGGTTAAAGACCGATCATGCTTTAACATATTTCCAAAACAAAACAGGGTTTTTTTTTGTTAATGGACAACTTTTCTAAGCTGCTTTTCTTCATAACTATGTTTTGTAAACGCACTTTTTGCATTTTGATAGATATTAATATTTACTGCACGATTACTCACAGGAAAAGTTATCAACCATGTATATCGTATATGCTTAAAACGCGCTATCTCGTCATCTACAGAAACCGATTGCTTCCCCTTCTTATAATGATGTTGATCGGGTTATCTCACAGCCATTTTCGTTAGATTTGAAATAGTATCAGAAGTGAAGCAGGTGCAAGAATAAAAATCAGTTTAACGATGGTGATTTGCCTCTGGTGGTGTGCACCACATAATACGACAACGAAGAAGGTGATTGATCCGATTGTTACTCTGTCTCATTCCGCAACAGTGTTCCGTTTGAAGAAAAGTAGTTCAGAATATAGTTCACAACGTCGACTAATACATCCAAGGTTTCTTTTTCGACTTGACGGAAAAGGTTGAGGAACATCTTGCAATACGCACCCTACTATCATTAAAATTATCAAGAACCGTTCTTCCATATTAGCCATCCATCTGAAAAGTATGTTCTGCATGCACGTAGCGGCTCTTAATACCATTTGTATTATATTCATCATCAACATCATCCGTCATTTATGGAAAACACATTTGTTTTTTTTTCTCCATATCTTTTCTGTACTGAAATTTGCAACAGAAGGTAAAATCACAGGGGGCTTGTATCGTTGCTTACAATTTGCGTTGCCATACATATACTATTAAGTACTATGAAACAACTACAAGGTAGGATACCTCTGTCTTTTCGTGCGCGACCTATTTAAGAGTAAACTCTGCTATTTCAAGCTATGTTTTGCTAAGCTTAATAAATTTGGAGCCCATATTTAACTCAGGCATTTGACTGTGTATTTCTATCCAAACTTTGACTTAATATCATACCTTTAAGGAAACCCAAACCGTTTTTTCCCACACTGCTGCTCCATATGGCCATGATCGCACACGCTTAAAATGCAAGTAAACCCCAATGAATGGAATACTGTCATCTCATTGGTTAAAAGAAAATGACGTTCTGCATTTATTTATAACTTTTTTTCAGTTGGCCAATGAGAAGACAGTATTCTATATTACGCATTGTTCTTGGGTATTATGTGGGCGCGATCAGGGCTATGTCGAACATTAGCATGAGAACATGGTCTGGTATGCCTTAAAAGTATGATAGAAAGCCAAATTGCGGATACGCATACAAAGTCGAAAGTCTGAGCTAAACATCGGTACCAAATTTATTACGCTGCATGAAATGTAGCTTAAAATATCGGCGTTTATTCTTAAATGAGTCGCGCGAGAAAGGAAAGAAGTGTCATCTCTTGTAGTTATTGTATAGTACATTTATGAGAGGTAAATTATAAGCAACGACACGAGCCCCTGTAGGCAATGTGAAGTCAGCTTTATTATCTACACAAAAATACCAGACAAACTGAACAATATGAGAGAAGAATTTTCTTTTTTGCTAACTCAACTTGTCCTGAATATTTTCATAATTGTTATTGATTGTGATTTTATCGTTGCTGTATGCTATATAACTGAACGCAATGTAATTTACAAAGAAAAGACAGTTGCTACTTGACGGTAAGATGAAATAGCTCGACTGAAGCTTTTAACATCGTCATTGCAACACTTTATAAATATTGTCTCTCCTTCTGTTAGCATCTAGCATTTTGTGACAGAATTCGCCGATTATATTTCCTCCTTTGTGACACTATTATTATTATTATCATTTGTGAAATAAACTTATACTTGCAAAATTCATCTTTATTTCGTTCTTTACCATCACATTCTCTCTCTCTTTCTCTCTCTCTCTCTCTTTCTCTCTTTCCTCTTTCTCTGACACACACACACACGCACACACGCACGCACACTCACTCTGTGCGTGCATGTCATATAGCAAGCACTTCAAGAATGAGATCCACCACCACTTTCGTTCGCGATCTTTTAGTAGATGCTCTTGCTTGGTAATATTAGTTAATGGGGTTCGAGTCTAACAAGCCTTAGTAGTTAGTTTTACCCGTACGACAGAAATTTCTTTACATGTAAATATACACCTGCATTAATGAGTAGTTTTGTCCTGAGAATGAATATTTGCAATAACTGCCCGAAACTAGCTGCGAAATACGTTTTACTAGATTAACTCACCGACACAAAATTGTTTACAAGGGTGTACCTAATAGCTATATGTATGTATGTATGTATGTATGTATGTATGTATGTATGTATGTATGTATGTATGTATGTATGTATGTATGTATGTATGTATGTATGTATGTATGTATGTATGTATGTATTTATGTATGTATGTATGTATGTATGTATGTATGTATGTATGTATGTTTGTATGTATGTATGTATGTATGTATGTATGTATGTATGTATGTATGTATGTATGTGCGCGCGTGCGTGCGTGCGTATGTGTGTGTGTGCGCGTGCGTATGTATGTATGTATGTATGTATGTATGTATGTATGTATGTATGTATGTATGTATGTATGTATGTATGTATGTATGTATGTATGTATGTATGTATGTATGTATGTATGTATGTATGTATGCATGCATGTATGTATGTATGTGTGCATGCATGTATGTTTAAGATAATTAACAGAGTGCCTTTCTCAAACGCAGAATGCACTGAAACTAAAGAATGTTCATGAAAGTTTAGACTTCCAAGTAAAACAAAATAGCATATCTGGTAAGTCGTCTGCAATAATTTGCGTTTAAATATTTTATTATGTTTTAATTTCTTTTTATTTTGAGAGCAACATTTTAGTTTTCCACCTATTCGGCATTGGATTCTATATTCGTTCCTGCTTGCAAAGGTTGGCCTTGTCTATCTGGGTTGATCGATACCTCGTGTATCTCAGATGCCTCCATGCATCAGCGTTTAAAGTCACCTTATCCAAGATCCAATTATGGGCCTGGATAGTTCACTGAGCGATCGACATATGTGATCTGAGGGATTATTATCTCCAAGTTAATCAATCACATCTCAAGGATGGTGGATATTTCTGCATTGTACGTTTATCTGTTTCAAAAACAAACCATAAATAACATATGAACTGTCCAGAGAAAATTGATAACATTTAAATTATCAGAAACTGTTACAATCAACCATTAAAACAAATAATTCTGTTCAAAGTCACTGACCGGCTCATCACATAGTTCCCAAAGAAAATAATGCATGTTTTTATATCACGTAATTACAGTGGATATAAGCGTTTTCCTAATTACTTTGCTGCTAGACTATTATGTTTTTATTGTTTAATGTATTTTTAACATTAGCATATTTTCCGCACAAAGTAAGTAAACATGTTCAGAGTTTCAAAATATAAAAAGTAAACTTTTGTTTGAAAAGGCGGGAGTTGGCAATGTACTATTTTAATTAATGAACTCACCAGTCTTATCTGTAAATAACAAGCATATCATATGTATGTAAACAACAAACAAGTCATATATACGTGTATAAAATAACCATTAAATATAACTTATCTGATGCGATTATCTGTTAGAAGTTAACACTTCTGAATTGAAACATGTTTGTCAAGCAATACACGCAGACACTAAGCAAGTTGTATGTAGAATTAGAGTTGTAGTATTAGGAGACAACGAAATTCTCCAGGTTGCTTGGATGTCATGCATCATTTGGGTGCTACTTGCTACACAGTGGTTTCTCTTAGAGCAGACACAGATGGAGAGTTATGGACTGAAAAGTTAAGATGGCATGTGACGCAGAGGTGATTTGATGCATGTTTATGGGTCACTAGTGATGTATGGAGAATATTATCATCAGGTATATGAAGAATCCAGTTGAAAATCTGATCATTTTTATGCGTTGGTTGGCTAACTGATCTTTTGAGCCTGCAAAAATGAATCGAATCTAGGATTTTGATGTGTATGGATTTCCAGTGAAGTCAAAGTGTACGATAAGATCTCCAAGAAAAAACCAGGTTACCGCCTATTAATTTGTCATTCCCTAGGTGGTTAGGAGATTCAGTCAGCTTGTTATTTTCGTCTAGAAAGAGAGCGAAAAGGCAGATAAAATGAGCTAACTTTCGTCCCATTGTGAGCTAGGTTTAAAGCAGTTCAACGATGCGTAATCGAAATTGAAAGTTGTAGTGTAGTTAAGTCTGTAAATCATGGAGTGCTTGCGAAGACCGCAATTACGCCTCCGCTGGAGTGGCGTGGGAACGACTTTATGGAGTAACCGGATGTTATTAGATCCACATACGTTGGCTCATTTCCTGATTTTGTAGCCTTGTTTCTGTTAGGAAAAAGACCTTAATATCCTGACCTTTGATAAACGTAATTCTTTATACGCTTTTTAGTGGTCATGCTAACTGGCTGATGAATTATGCAGTGGGTACTGGTTAGCCAGATTTCAAGGTTGTTAAGTTTTCAAAATGCTGTGAAGGAAAGGGTGAAATGGAGACACTGAAATGTTTCTTTCTGTTCTACGCAAGTCGCCTTTGCATTTAAATGAAGATGAATATAGTCCGATTTTGTTAAGTCTAGTGGGCACTGCCAGATATTATCGAGTGCCAAGGAGTTCTTATTTAATGTAATTAATGACGATCAATCGTAGCATGCAAGAGTCGACTCGAGAGTAAAACGTGATAATGTAATGTTTAAAACAAAAGACTGCTGTAATATAAGTGGGATAAAACTGAGAAAAAAGTATAATAGTTCTTTTTTCCAAACACCAATAAATGAAGAAACGCATTCCAGCAGAACAACTAATGCAAGATGACATAACTAATGTAGATGAATAAAGTCAACAAACACAAATGGCATGGAAATATGCACAAAATGCTGCATTAAGCCTGTTAAGGGGTGGCGACATTTCAATTTACCTTAAACAAACAATATTGACAATTTTGAGTACAGAACGAAAAAAATTTTTAGTTGATATTAATGCTACCTCACTTTGATTTTCAAGCATTGACATCAGTCCGATTAAATTTCTTTTCATGGCATTAAAACTTAAAATTACTTATTTGTCTTGAATGCATTAAACTATGTCTTTCAAGTTCTTTTGTCTCAACTATTGTAGAAGAATGGTGGTGGTGGTGGTGACGCACGAACGTAGTGCATGGGTTTCAAAAGTTAACGCTGTGCAAGGTGATGAGGTGTCCAAACCAACCAATTTTCATGTACAAACTCCCTATATCTCTAACAGTCTATCTAATTCTTTCCCTGGATATATGTCTCCATTAAACATCGCATCTCATTAATTATAACTGGTGCTCTCTAGTATAACGCAGTATTGCATTATTTATATTATATCTATATTATGCAATTTTTTATACCGCAATTTTTACTGATGTAAAATTCAGCAACTAAAGCAATGAGGTGGCCTCTTCACCATTTCTTCCATCAATATTTAATGTGTCTTGCTGCTAGCAAGACTATATCTTTATATTATATGTCATGATTATCTTTAAAATATCGACAGCTGAAGGATAGGAAATCAAGAATGATGTGACAACATACCGACAGTTTTGAGATTAGAAGGCTCCATACCAACAAACATAACCCGAAAGTAAGTAATATATACAAAAAAACCAGATAGTTTTGATAATAAGACAATGAATATGTATCAAATAGACAAATGTAACAAGGATTGGAAGACAAGAAATAAGCTATACAGACAGACAGACAAGAATTATGTACCAAAGAAAAATATATGATAACAAAACAAGGAATATGTGCCAAACACGGATAGTTAGGATAAGAAAACAAAGAATATGTAAAGAAAAGAGATGCTAAGCAAGATATACCTGGCAGAGACAATTTAGAAAGCAAGGAATAACAGACAGATTTTTAAGACACGAAATAAAGAAATATGTACCAACAGGGGCAGTTACAAGAAAACAACCAGGAATATGTACCAAACATAATTATTTTAATAAAGCAAGCACGATATAGCAAACAGAGATAATTAAGATAAGAAAACAAGGAATATTCACCAAACATGGAGATAGCTAGCATAACAACTATGACGAAAATATAGAATTCATGTGGTTTCTAGCAATTATAGACCTAAAGAGAAACCCCCTGCATTGATTTAAATGATTTCTAAAATTAAAAGGATAAGCACATTCCAACCGGGACGACTTTTATATTTTATAGTATTCAATGCGAAATTGCCTTCAAGAAATTTCCACTAACTTGTGTTTCTCCCAATATCTGAATGTTTCTTTCTTATTGAAATTAAAATCAGAGAATTTTAGTTTGTGAATTATATTTGTTTTTTCTTGTGCATAATTTTCATAAAATCTTTCTGTTGACTTATTGTATCTTTTTATATATTACCCTTGTTCCATCTTCGGCAATTAATTATGGTATTGTTTGGTTTTTGTAATTTTTCTGTTCATGATGAAATAAAGATATTTTAAAATTATAATATCCGTGCAGTATGGCTAAAATATATTTTGCTCATCCAGTTTCTTTCTTTACAGAAAGACTTAAAGCGATTACAGATGAGTTCTCTATAAACTGGTATAGCAAGTACATTTATTTAAATACTAAACCTCATTATGACATCTATTTATTTAAGATAAAAAAAACTTGGCAATACAATGTTAAGAAATTATTGAAAACTGAATTTATCAGCTTTAAATAATAGTTTGCTCTTTGATGTCAACGATTAAGTCATTAAATAATGCAACAGCAGATAAAATAAAATAAAACTAACAAACCTCAGTTTTATCTATTGAATCATACAATCTATTTGTATACACTGTTTAACACGTTGTATATCTGTCTACTATAGCGTATATCTCTTAATGATCGAAAATCAATGATGTTTATAAATATATTTGAACTTACCACAGAAACATCAGGCAAACAGTCTTATTCAATGCAAGGAACATTTTTGTCTCTTAGAATCGATATGTGAGTACGTCTCCAAAAAAATGTAAATCCAAATATATGACCATCGTCAAAATAACATTTCTACTAAATAAAATGCTTATCTACGAAACTAATGTTTCTAATTAAAAATGCACATAAATAAATTTTAATGTCTGTAAGACCTTTGACTGCTTCGATTCAGATTCCTTATGAAAAGCTATATATCGAAATTTTCAGAATGCAAATGTAGGTTCTGTATTAGAGTGAATAACATTGTAACTGATTCTCAAGTCCATCCTTCCTCCTAAAAATAGAAAATTGTTTGACACCAACTGTTTTGAACTGAAAAGCTAAAAATAGGAAATGATCTCCCACGGTGTTGTTGCCCAGTGCGGACGGATAGATGGAACGTTAAAGGATAGCTGAGCAAGCGATTGGAAAAAATAAACAACTACCAGCCCAATTTTTTTAATAAATCAAACAAATTTAATCAATTAGTATAAAACTAAAATTTTTCTTTCAACTAATACAACAAATTTACTAAAACAAATGTAATGAATTAACCACAATCTCACTTTCTATTAATACATAGCCAAAATTTCACGTTCAAGCCAACTGATTCACATTGGTAGAATTTAGTCGCAGTGTTCAATTCACATCATTTGCAAGTAATGGATTCTGAGTTAACTTCTACGCTCGACAGCATCACCTAACGTCTGTCTCTTCGTCTTTTTTTCCAAGACTGATGTGTGTGATTTGGTTCTCTGGTTCTCTTTCCCCTCCCTGTTTTGTCCGACCTCTCTTAGATGCAAATTTCATCGGATCTCTCTCTCTCTCTCTCTCTCTCTCTCTCTCTCTCTCTCTCTCTCTCTCTCTCTCTCTCTCTCTCTCTCTCTCTCTCTCTCTCTCTCTCTCTCTCTCTCTCTCTCTCAGCAACTATTCAGACCCAAAAACTGCATTCCAATGATCACGACCTTCAAGGTCGTAAATATATTTAAAAGTTTACAATAACATTTTTTTTCACTGACTTCTGTATATAACTTGTACACATTCAAATCCAATGCGGATAACTGAAATCAAACATCCTTTCATTTAGTAATCTAATATTAGTCTAACCTTTAACAGGAGAGTATAGACATTCTGACGTATAAACCAATAACTTTGAGCATGTTTAGAACTTTAAACGTTGCTCTAAATATCTTGCAGCACCTATACATTGCGACAGAACATAATTAAACATCATTATAAAGACTTTTATTTATCAGGCGATATGTAAATGGGATATAAAATGCGGTAATATATATATATATATATATATATATATATATATATATATATATATATATATATATATATATATATATATATAATGCATATATCCAAAGTCATGAAAGTAGTGTGTATGTACGCTTGTATAAATATACTAAAACAATTAAAACTAATTGATTTATTCCTGCTGTGTTTCATAGCCCGTACATCACAAGTAGGTATATTATATTAATTTACTTTCACTTTAATTTCCTTTTATTGTCAAATTACCTTTTCCATTTAATGTTCACTATTGGTTGTTTTACGAAACATATACTTCAATGTTTCATTTAATATTTTGGTAACTTTTACAGGGAACTATCATTGTACTGACATGCAATCTCGTGCATCATTAAGGAATCGGACCACTGATTCATTGCAGCTAAGTTGTGATAATATATTGACCATTTCAGCATAAGCTTGTCATACGCATGCGTATAGTATATCATTATTTAAGCTTGTTGCTGTTAAACAAGGGACTTCCTCATAAAAGAGCATCGTGCGAAGTGGTCCGATACCCACTTCGAAAACCAACAATTTTTTTTATTGACAATCTTTGAGTCATAGTATACACTGCGCTTTTTTGGTTGAATTCAAAACGTGCTAAAAGACATTAATCAATATATTTTTGTAACACGACTGATGGTACCTATGAATGTTCATAAGTTCTGTACGTACGGAACAGAATAAATTCTGTCATGTTTATAGTTTATCTCATGTTTTGCTTAGTTTCATGTTTGTTTTCTTTTCAGATGTACATATATGACATGCATATCTATGGGAATTATGTAGCAAGGAGTATTAAATTACAAAACTAACTTTTTTCATCAGTTTTTGCTGTAAAGATATTTCGAATGCCAAAATACCTAAACGATTTTAGAGTTTTTATTTTACTGAAAGACATATTGCGACGCGTTTGTGGCAGCTAGGAGCTTCATTGTGAATTTTGTGAATGCAGGGGTCTCGAACCTAAAGCCAAAGAGTTAATATGACCAGAGCATCAACTTGAATTAATATTCCTTGATGCAAATATAATATAACGTTCCCAACGTTTACTAACACAATAGATTGATAGATTGATCTTCATGACTGTAATTCTGAATAAACGACAAAATTAGAAACTAGTCATTAATAATTCTTATTCTAAAAAAGTATTATCATCCAATTTGATATTTTTTATTTCGCATGAACTAATTGACAAAGTAAATTAGCGTAATTTGAAAATGCTATGAATAATGAGAATTATTTCATTAAAATATAGCTGAAAATATGGTCGCAGTCTTGTTACCCAATTACAAGCAGCATAATATCTTGCTTTTTCGATTTGGACGGAGACTAGACGGCATCAGAGTGGATGGGATGAGGAAATCTTTACAGCGATTATGTCATATGATGATGACGCCATATTCATAATTATTATGAACAAGAAACAAAAAAAATTAATAAAAAATTGAAAAACATTATTCATTATATTGTAACTTAGGTAAAAGTAACATGATAATTTCATGCCTTTTTCTTTGGCTCACAACCTTATTGGGTCAACTAGTTCTGCATGTTTGTGGATTGCCGCGAAAGTTCGTAAATATTGGTAATCACATGCAGGTACACAGTCTTCATTTTGTCAATGCGTGAAAATGTTTAGATACGCGATGAGTTAGATATGTTTCAGAGTGGTTTGGCTGAGTATCCGTCTGTTCTATTTGTTATCACTCAGGTGTATTATGTCTGGAAAAACTCTGACATCACAATATTGCAAATATCGTTGAAAAAGACTCATTAAGAGTCGAAAACGCTCAGGCCAGATAGTTACTAGTTTCGCACTGTTCGTCTTCAGTTTATTGCATATATGAAAAGAAAACACTATCGCTATTATTGAGCATTTTACATGTATTGCAAAAGTTAATAACAAAGTAAGAAAAATGCACACTAAATTTTGTCACATTTATGCAGCTTATTAAAATAAATAATCTTTTGGCCATAATGCTAAGAAGAAAAAATATTGCGTAGGCTTTAGATAGCATACATGTATTTTATGTGAAATGATTGCTAGAAAGCAATATTATGTTCAGTAACTTTCTAATATTCACGACAATGTTTTATACTACAAAGGTAACCGTAATCTGGCAACTATATGGTATATACTTCATAGTCAGAAATACAAACATGTGCAGACATATTTTAGTATCTCTGACTGTGATCATAGATTTTACTATAAGGAATAAGGTTGGTGTGGCGATATACGTAAAATAGCTGATTCTTTACAAACTTACCCTTGTCTCAAAATAAAGGAACCCAAATAGTTATTAAAATTGCATGTATAAAGCAGAAATAGACTTAAGATCTTTGTCTGTCTGTCTGTCTCTGTCTGTCTGTCTTTGTCTCTCTCTGTCTGTATGTCTGTCTGTCTGTCTGTCTCTGTATCTCTCTCTCTCTCTCTCTCTCTCTCTCTCTCTCTCTCTCTCTCTCTCTCTCTCTCTCTCTCTCTCTCTATCTCTCTTAAAAGGGAATTTATCAATAATATTCATAACTTCTGGGATAATAGAACATTTCATTGGGAAAAGATCTACCAAGATTAAACATAGCTTTTCTAATACCCAAGTCATAGAACATAAACGTGTACCAAATAAGTTCATATATGTATATCTGATTCTATTGGCCTACTACATAGGTTCTAACATGAAATGCTAACGAAATAGGATACACTATTTGCTATAAGTAGTCATCGTTAAAACAAAACATTGTTTATAAAAAACAAAAGAAAAACATTGTTAAAATAATGGGTCAGTCATTTCTAGCCTTTCAAGAAAACGATCATGTATACAAGAGTTAGTAAATATGTGCATTCTTAAATGGAGGAGAAAAAGCTAAGGATTTTCTTTAAATAATATTCATATTTTAAAAAAAACAATCTTAGATGTCAGAATATCAACAAGACGAAATGTTGATAAAACTATGTCAATAAAATGTAGGTATCAACAACAAAACATATTACATACTAATGATTAAAACAATCACAGATCATATGTTTATTTTCAGAATCAGCTGGCCTTCTTATTCTTACCAGCAGTAAACGTCTCAGTATCCTTATTTAAAACGAAACTAGCTGAAAATACATTTTGTTTCAGTGTCAGCCCCATTGGTGACTGGAGTTTTCTAAAGGGCTACAAAATAAATTCTTCTCTCGTACAAAACAGATGCTGCTAGTAAATATTTTTGTGGAGTAATGTATGATTTCGTGAGGGATTTTTAATGCATAAATTTAATTTATAAAATGCAACTGTACAAATAAATGTAGAATATATCTCCATTACTGATTGCATCTATAATCAACATTTCATTTGTTTTCAGGTGCAATTAGTTCTTTCCGATAAATAGAAGGACACGTAGATTCTATTCCAAACATCAGCAGACAACAATGAGAACTAGCTGACATGAGTTGCGTTGATAACAGGGGTCGACAACCTATTTACGCAACGTGCCACTTTTTTAACACTGTGAAAATAGAAATGTTTTATTTGGCCTTGGCGTGCCACAGAAAACCTCGAGACGTGCTACTCTGTGGCACGCGTGATATAGGTTGCCGACCCGTGATTTATCATAGTCGTCAATCTATTCGTTTTCAATGAAATTGGTTAATATTGTAAATTGCATCTGAGAGGTCTCAAGATATTTTGGCATAAGCTATTGGCCTATGTATTCTGATAATGATACAATTTAATGATATACATTGCTTTCTGTTCATTGTTTTCCTTGTTCTTCTTTCTTTTCCTTTGCAATGATCGTAAAGAATTTTCAAAAATAATATCAACCCATCCAGTAATCTTACAGTTGTGAACAGAAGACATTAAAAGTGAAGGTTACACCTCCTTTGCCATACTAAGATACATTCTAAATACATGAAGTGAATAGCTGAATAAGTACATAAATAACATGATTTCAATTGTTAGATAAAACCAGATAAATAGAGTAAACTGATCCTAATGTTACACTTAGGATTTTCATATACGCATGGACAATAACATCTACAAATTGTAAGCTGTCATCTGTAAACACGTGAACAATGGTTTAATCTAACAATAGAACTTCTTGTATTAATTTTTAATCTACTAACCAGACTATACTTATACGTATTGGAGTTTGTAGCTAGACTTGACAAATAAGGCTAATTGATCCAGTTCGTTGTGTTGCCCTTTCCGAAGGCATCTTATTGTTCTTGAGATATTTTGTTTCTTGACCTGTTTTGCGGGATTCTGCCATATAGTTATCTGTCAGCACATTACTCTTCCAGACCTGAAATGGTACATGCTTTAAATATCAGAAATGTTGGAACGGTTTTTAAGGTTGGTAAACCCAATTGCATAATATTTGACGGATTACAATTAAAGATATAACAGATCTCTGAAATAATATTCCCATAATCATTGATGTACGTTTATACGCACAAACCGCACGTAAAGGAAAAAATTAAAGCGTGAAATAGGGTGTGACAGTTTTGTTTGTCAGACAATAATGCATTCTGCTTCAGGTTTTACAAATGTATGTATGTATAACTCTTTCCTTTGTACAAATATACATTAAAAAGAAATATAATGTAGATATTTGTCTACGCACACATAAACAATTTATCCATTTTAAGATATTTCATTTACATTCACTGCGAGAAAAGAACTTTGAAGATTGATATGATAATAGGAAAGGCGAAGTTCTTCCTTTAAGGAGTTTTCTTGGAGTAGCAACTTGGCTTCCCCATTATCTTGGAAACTAGTTTTTCACTTTCAAAAACCAACTGTGATATACGGATGAAAAGCTTTTGAAAAGTAGTTTTAGATAAGCTACGTTTACATTTACCATCGGGCCAATTAGTGTTCATGAGTATCAACACCCATTATTTCTTTCTTTCCTTTACAAGATAAAATTACCTTTTTACATATATCTAAAATTTCAAAGACAACTGATAAAAGGTGGAAAATGCGGCATCATTTAATCAACAGTTGAATTTCAATTAGCTATTTGTGAGTATTCATATTAAATATATCGGTTATATACGTTATTGTTCATTTTTGAGGACCGGAGAATATCACAAATTGATAACTTGTTTAATTGTGGTATGGCAACAAAATACTTAATTCTTTGATTGATAACAAGGCCGTGACATTGATGGACCCTTGCATTCTGGCAAAGCAGAAAGATACCCACATCGTCTCGTTTTCCAAACAATTAATTTTAAATTAATCTAATAACTTTGCCTTTAGTAAGACAACGATGATATAGAAATCAAACGTCACCTTACTGGAATGCTTCAGCAAGAAATTCTATCGAAGAAATATGTGCAGCTGAACAAAAGATTACAGGTAGTCATTTCTTACTTATGTAATGATTCCAAGTAGCATTGATCATCATTCGGTTATATATTTTTGTGCTCTAAAATATGTGTGGCATTGTTCATAGCTTGGAAATAAGATTATTACAAATGAAAATAAGATCTGTAATTTTCTAAATGTTCTCGATAATATATATTTTCTAAAATATATTATTTTTAAAACTTATTTGGCTTGTGCAATGAATGATCCCATTGATGGATTATCCAAATGACATTGGTCCAGTTTGGCTGTACAATTTTAATGTTGAACTCCGAGACGTGTAACTTACACGTTCCTCTTCTTGATATTAGATTATAAAGGAAATTAGCATCATACTAATTATTGTATTCTAGTCTAATATCTGTGACATTGTTCGTAGTTTAAAAATTATATTCTAATTCAAAATAACATCGGCATTATTTTAAATGTTTTCTATAACATGCTGTTGTCTAGAATGTATCACCTGAAAGCTCTTATGTCTACGTTCCTTTGTCTTGCGCTTTATTGTCGTCTCGGTATTTTGTCGGAGTTATTTGTCGCGTAATGTAAGTAAATGAATTATATATACTATGCAAACTTCTCATCCATATATTGTTTTACCAAAAGAATAGATGAAAGCGTGTCCAATGCAAAATTTCGTAAAACCTCATAGCATGATCCCCAATTAACTGCCTGTAAAAAATCAGACTTTGCGTACAATACAGTATGAATGATTTAAGAAATGACCATTGAGAAATTTTTTATGATAACGTCTGTATGATCACATAGGTACCACGAACGCGTATTACGGCATGTGCGCGGTTAAATAATGTGAATATAAGAATCTAATTACAAATAATGCACAAGGTATTTTTTAAAATAAGAACTCACGTGTGTTCTTTTCTTCCTCTGGTAGTTCTATGCCGTCAACGGGCAACACGGGTATTTTCGTCTCCAGTTCAGATTTCTTCAAACATTTGCATTTGCCTTTAGGACATTCCTCTGTTAGCTCTCTAGACGTTCCAGGACGTACAAAATACAAATAAAATTTTACGCTGTGGAGACATATGCTGGATAAATTTATGAATGTGAATTCGAGCTCCTCATATTTTTTTCATTATAATACGTGGAGAAACATGATTAAAAATGGTGAATGGACTAAGAACAGGTATATACAGCTAAAAAGTAGACTTTGATACATGTTAGTCATCTTAAGTTCATGTAAAGCTGTAACTGATTTCAAAGGCAACATGCATATTCAAGGTTGAGATTTATTAAATTAATTTTGTTACTTAATAACAGAAAAGGTAGATTAATTATTATATTACTTCTAACTGTAACTATTTTCGAAGAAAATAATTCCATTATTAAAAACAAGCGCATCTGACCATATATATATATATATATATATATATATATATATATATATATATATATATATATATATATATATATATATATATATACATACATACATACATATATTCATACGTACATAACATTTTGACTTTTATTTGTATGACAGGTAAACCTTATATTCATGCTCAGACGAATGTTTCATAAACTAAACATTTCTTATGTTTTTAACGAGAGAATGAATTTATTTATTAATTGATATATGCAAAATCAAGACAGATAATAATTGCGAGTCACCTGGTAAACAGCAGTTGTGAAGTCCTTTAACGTTAACACTTTCTGTGCAAATGGACTTTATTTGTTTTGCAATTTCCACTTAAGCAAGTATAATGATATTCTAGTCCTCTTTTCATATCTATATTGCAACAACGTTCCTGTCATATTTTCCTGATGACAAATAATGTACAATTCACTACTTTCATTGTTAATGTCATCAAAATATATAACAAAAATATGTGTGATCTCTTTTTTGTAATATTTCCTGATATCGATATATCATGATTGTCGTATGTATATCTTTCACATAAAGAGAACATGTATTTAAAGGACACTGTCTCAACATGTAATTCGTTCCTTAACAAGTGAGTACAAAATTAGCTTGAAGTTATTATTTGAATTATTCATTACATATATTTCTGTCTAAAATATGTACCACGTATTTGCCATTCAGCCATGTTGGAGTAAAGACGTGATCCTTAACTGTGACTAAAATTATTCTTGTTTTCATATCTTCATTGCATAGCACATAATGCAGCACAATTCAGTCAATAACTTGAAGTCATGTGACATTAATTCAAAATTTTGGGATACCACCTACCCACTATTGAAAATTAAATCTCATGAAGAGTCTTTCCAAAGCTCTTACATATAAACTACAACTCCAATATGAAATAGTATAATTAGGTTCAAATAATAAATAAATGCATCAATATATATATATATATATATATATATATATATATATATATATATATATATATATATATATATATATATATATATAGATAGTGATTTTGAATGCCAATGCACAATCGACGTCAATGAATAATGGAATAATGTTCACAAATAAAACTTTTATACTCACTTCCATGATGCTTTATTCCCTGTATACAATCTCACCATAAATTTGCCGGTGTCACCAGGATCCTTTGTGGTCGGTATCAAGACATAGCGCCCTTTCTTGAGCTCCGTGGTTCCGAATATGCCTCTGGATTGAATATATTCCGATTCGTACGTCAGCTTCCTGCTGATGTGAACTCTGTATCGACGGTTTTCCTCCACCTGAAATAGTTACACAAATGACGTATCTACATTGCTAATTTTATAAAAACGAAACATACCATATTGGCTACTTTATACAGCTACAAGCCTAGAGGCCATGATGAAAGAAACGCCATTGCTGATTTACTGTTATAGTACGCATTATTATAAACTTTTTCAGCATTTAGAATACTATAGTCCGAAAATACATCCCCGTTGGATTGTACCCCCCTACCGATTTCAATAAAGGAAACATTTAATTTGATACAAAGTGCAAGGAACTTAGTCAATTCATTCATTGATTTATATTTTCTAACCTGAATGTGAGAAGAATTGCCATAACACCGTCATCGCCTGCGCGTTTAATGCTTAACGGAAGTTTTCAATGTAATAGACTGACATTCTTGAAAACTATTTCCAGTTTCTGGACCAGTCAATTTTCAGCAAAGGGGCGCATGCGCGACTAAATATGTACATACATATGTCGTCTGCTTCCGATATTTACAGTGTCCAATCAAGCAAAGGCAAAGAATGACAAAAAATTTGCCTTTCACGTGGATTTAACAAGCGGTTTCATTAATATGTTCACGTGTGCAAAGGAATATAATTCTAAAGTCAACGTTATTGCAATTTACGGAATTATCCGGCAGTTATTGAATAGGATCAATTAGTCATTATGTTGTCGGATGGAAATAAACTACCCCGTAGTGTGCGGAATATGGCGCTGTGTTACTATGGAAAGTACGTTAAGCTTGAAAGGTGCAATGGGTTGCAAGTACTAGTGCCATTCTGGTGACAGTCAGGTTAGAAATTATAAATTAATGATTCAAACGAACTAGTTCTGTGCACTTTTTATCACATTAAACTTTTTAGTTATTGAAATCGGTAGGGGGGACAAACCAACGTGGATGTATTTACGGACTATAATCTTCATTAGGTGACATCTTAACCTGATCAATACAATAATCAACTGCAAGCAACGTGAAAATTCAGGGTATTTTCGTAGTAAAGTTGACATCAAACTGCATTAATATAAACCACAATAATGTCAGGTTTTCTTACAAAAATGTTTATATAACTTTCATAATTGATGGTCTGTCACACACGCCAGTGATAATGACTTGCGATGCTCACTTTTGTTAAAATAATTAGATGCTCATATTTGTCATCGTTAATTTTGTATTGTCAGAATCTGCTGTAGTTTACAATACTGAAACCTTGCTATTTCATTAAAATAATATTGTGTATTAGGAACTACTTTGTAAGCAAACCATGTACACTCATGTAGTAGTCGATTTAGGTTTTAGTTGATTAAATTTGTAAATGAACTAAACAAAATCTATCGTCGATTTGAAAGAATAGATGATAAAGTTAACAATGTGTACCGGTTCGACGTCATAGACGAACCTTTCAGACAAGCACACGAATGAACATGATATCTGTAATGTATTTAACAAACGTGAGATACGCAGTTATTCAAAATACTGTTCTGATCATTGAGACGTGTTTTAAGGAAACTTTTCGCAACTTTTCGCAAATAGAGTTGTGCAGACTATGCCCAGTGCTCGCTAGGGTCAAAACAAATATAGCATAGAAAAGCATATTGAGGCCAAAGGATATCGCAAATCAACAGAAATTTACCATTTAATAAGTCTGTCAAAATACTAGAGTCGAGATAATGCAACTGAAGATTTTGGTAGGAAACTAAGATCCACAGAGCCAAAAAAGCCAAGACAACGAAAAAATATTATTCCACTGGCTACATCGACTGTCACACAACAGCTTCCTTGCAATTTTCCCCGTATAACTATTTTGATAGTGTTAGGCTAGCGATAGAAAACACACTATAATACAGGTCATATATCGGGTCCCTTTAACAGCGAAATGCAAGTGACAGGGCATAAACATATATCACCTTTAGCTTTTAATAAGAAGCGTAATAAATATTCTTAGATTTATGCATCTTGAATGCCCTCAAAATGTACTTTCGTATTTAGTTCAGTCTGTAAATACAAATCACATGTCCTGCAAAGCCCGATAGACACCGAAACTGTACTAGAATTTCGAGTACATTTCCAACTGATATCTGCATCTAATTTACCAAATAACCCAGTCCATCATAATCAAAAAAATCAGAAAAAAAATAAAACCCAGACAAACGGAAAAGTCGTTTCAATGCTCATTCATTCATGTCAGGACTCTAAATTTCAGTTTTAAATAGACCAAAACAACAATCCCATTTCAAACTACTATCATACGCACGACGAAGTTCAATGGTCGCTTTTGCGGTGTTATGTACGCATTAATTCTGTTATTGTTGATTGATTGTTCTACGCTTGTGTATTTATTTTTTAATACAGTATAAATTCAATTGCTTTGTTTCTTTTAGTGTAATTTGTTCGTATTAAGCCTTATGTAGAATAACCAAATGAAGATACCATATTTCACTCCCGTCGGTCGTTCAGCACTATTTTTAAGAAAACTATGTTCATATTTTCCCATCCAGATGCAGTAATCTATAGTTATCGTATTGTTTTTTTTTCAGCATTTGTACAGATTGTGTCGGAATTTATGTCTAGAATGAATGTACCGAAAAGGATGTTTGATGTAATGTGTAATGTTCCTTAACCATGCTACCGTATACTCTACACCGATGAATCAAGCAACTAAAGATGTAACATTACTGGTCCTATCTGTTGCTGAGTTATTCCGCCATATTTACCTTCATGATCTGAAATCCTATTTCGTTCAGTTTTAGTCCATCGTGTTGCTCTAGTGACACCATGATCTTATCCTGCAGGCTGCCGATATCAAGCATGTACTGCCAACAAACAAAATTGATCACGTTCACGTATATCATGTGAAATATTCTCATTTTATTAAATTTAATCCATTTTAAAAGTCAACTCTAGAAGTTGAATGATTTTATAAGTCACACCACGGACAAAATTAGTGCTATTTTGTGCAAATAATCAATATGTATTGAATATTGTTAATTATAATCTAAATGCAAAGATATGGGATTTGTCAAATAATTACAATATTTTCCTAACTTCGTCTCACAGTTACATTACCTATGCTATATGCATTTTGACTGGAGTCTTATGAAATAAACATATCTTTACTATCCACAATGTGTGCTAATTTTACTTGTTTTCCCCTTAGTATTGATGAGTCGATTGCCTTAGATGGAGGATTTATAATAAACAAAAACAACTATAAACTACGTTAAGATCATTTTGTATCATCTTGGTGGAATTAGAGATGAGGAAATGACGTGGAGAGGAATTTTGTCCCTTGGGGTGATGGGCACTGAACCTTACCTGGATGGATGAATATATTTCTTGCTCGCGTTAATTACCTATGTATCCCATTATATTATGTGGGAAAAGTGTATGAGGTATAAAATAAAATATCCCGGCTTGACCCATCTAGTCTGTACAGCAGGTAAATCGTTGCTACTGTGATAATTGTAACAATAAGACTATTGATAGACCATTGCATTTACCATTAAAGAAAACTCGTACTTGTTTTGTTTCGTGTCAGCCGATGTGTGATACTTTGAGGCCTTCGGGTCGAGATGTATTCATACGACATACTTAATGAGATTTTTTCACCTCTGAACCAGGGCAAAATACAGTTGCTGTTTGTATTTATTATATACTTTCTCTCTCATTCGTTTTGAAATAGTTTTACATTTGTTGTTTGGTATGTTTTGTTTGTTTTATTTGCAATGTAAACAGAACTATTTTGTCTTCATTGCAGTTTTAACATGCTATAGTCTGTATCATGCAGAGGAAATGGGAGCTATGTGTTATTCCCAAGGTTGCACTGAGACATTTCTACCAGAGCTGACATGAATTCTTATCAAAACATCAACCCTTGGATTACGAACCTGACGCAATACTAACGGAGCTATCACGGTTCTCCTAAAAGGAACTGAAAACGAACTGAGATTATATCGAATTCTATTCGGTGCATCTAAGAATATCAGTAGGCGTGTGTGAAACATATAAATAATTCGGGCATGAGATAAGGAAATACAGATTTAATATAGATAATAAGCGTCAGGTCGGCCATATAAGATTAACTGGGTATGTTCTAAAGACGAATAATGGTTCTACATCACTGTATAAGTATTGAAATCTCCTTCTGACAGTGCTGAATATCTAAGCAGTTAGAGCATCCGCCTCGATGCGGAAGGTAACGGGTCCAAACCTAGGCCGGGTCATACCATAAACTTATAAAATAGTACTAGCAGTTGCCTAGCTTGGCGCTCAGTATTAAGAGGTTTATTGTTAGGACTGGTTGGCTTGATGTCAGAATAATGTGACTGGGTGGGACGTGATAACACATATTCCCGGAATGATGCACTAGTGCTAGACCACGATATACTGCCACTCTGCAGACATCGCAGCAATATGACTGAACAGCTGTTGTTTTTTTTAAAGCTACATTAAAAGTCTGCATCATACACACGTATCCTTTTACTGGAAAAAGGACAAATTTGATCTTCGACAGATAAATAAATCTAAGTCTCTCTTTTATAAAGCACAGCAACAATTCTAGAAATTTCATATTCAGTGGGAAACATTTGAAGTTTAGGTTTAAATATATCCTTACAATATGACACTTAATGCAGTTGTGTGTCTACAAGATCGTGATGGTAGTTCTTTTCTGCTTGAATTTAGGTTTCTTACAGAGACAGCTTGGATGCCTGACCGTTTTCGCGCATTTATCGGAAAATGGCGGATATTCAAGCTGTTTTGAGAACTTGTTCTGTAAATGTCTGGTTGGTTTTAAAAGGACATTCTACAAGCAAGTATTTCTGTTCTGTGACGTACAGAAAAAAGCCTTCAGTGCATACCGTACTAAATGCGTCAAATAAAATGGCTGGATTAAAGCCGTGAGACTCAAAATATGCTGGTGACAGCTTAAGTACAAATTGTCACGAAGGGATATACTGCAGAATTATGATACGTAATGTACCATATATCACATAAATAATTACTTCCAACATGTACGTTATAGTTCACATATCACATGGAACTTGACCTCATCATGCGCAATACATCATTACCATATATTTCCTAAAGAATGAGTCAGAATTTTATTTATACATCGTGATGAACACAATCTGTGAAAGGGAACAGTATCTAGTTGCTTAAGAAATGTAGTGCTACATCTAGGGCTTAAACTTAAATAACAAGATTTTGTATAACCCAAACAAGCATTCAAGGCTTCCAAAAATAATTTTATTTAAAAACACAACAAAAAAGTGAAAGAATTAAAAGTAACTTACAGTGTAGGAATTTCTAGAATGTAATCGTAATAATCATAATTCTATTATGAATTTCTCACTAATCTGGAAACTGTTCTAAGGTATTCCGAACGATGATTATATATTTCTTATGTGTTACCATAATAACTAACACTGAATTTAACACACGTTTTAAACTAGTTGTTTTACTTCAATTTAAATTCGTGAACGAAGAATATCACTGCGGTCTTGGAAAGTTTCACATAATCCGATTCAATTAGTTAGATATTCAAGTCCTTGAAAATAACTACATAATCCCAAAGTATTGGCTGTTTAAATCAATGATATCCGGTTGGATATATAAAACCAACATGTAAGTATACATCACGATATTCCTACGAATAACTCTTACAAACACTAGCACAACTGTACAAGAACAAAATAAGCGATGAGTGTGGCCATTATAGTGTCCATTGATTTTTTTCATATAAAGAAAATCGGGATCATATTTTCGAGAACAATCGGGATCGAATTATTCTCTTTCATAATAACTTGGTCTTCAACATGAAATAAACAGTCCCGTTCCGACCTTCAAATCTCATTCAACCAATCAAATCTTCAAATCTCATTCAACCAATCAAATCTTCAAATCTCATTCAACCAATCAAATCTTCAAATCTCATTAAACCAATCAAATGATAGAGCCCGCATGCTAAATCTCCACACTTTGAATTGTACTTTGAATCGCACTCTTTGCTTACGTAAAACACATTATTAATCGCGTTTAATTTTTGATCTGCTTAGTTGTTGATTTTACGTTAGCGATTGTTGTGAATTTAACACTTTTACTATAGTATTAACAATTGAATTAAAACAGTTAAAATGTAACTTCATCTTGGTCAAACAACTTAAATAAAAATTATATTAGAAATTCAAATGATGAAACATAATTTTGTAACAATATACCTTATATATATATATATATACCTTATATATATATACCTTATATATATATATATATATATATATATATATATATATATATATATATATATATATAAACGTGAACGGCTGAACGATATTGCTTCAAAAGATATAAGTTTTTACCACATTATAAAATGTATTGGGTGCTGTTTTACGAATTTACTTTACCTGAGGATTGCTGAAAACAGTATTTGAGTTGATCTCACGGTCCTCACTCCTTCCAGAGACATTCCATTCGCCGTGGAAAATACTTTCCTGCCATGATTTCTTCATAGAAAAGAAGCTGGTGTTTCCTAAATGACTGATGTCAATATTGGAAAAGTGTTTGACAAAATCGCCGAAAGCCATCCTGGTGAAAGGAGCAAAAGGTTGATAACTTAATGCTACGTATCACAAGTATACAATTTTTTATTGGTCTAAAAGGGCTTAAATTGTTTAGAATATTATGCGATACATTCTCCCTCATTCTATTTTTATTCAAATGATATAGATCGGTTTGTATCACCTGTCCACGTGGGACATATTATATATCTTAACATAGGTCAAAGGAAGTTTATGGATGATCGGCTCTTCAAAGAATTTGCAAACCTTAATCTAGCTAACTGATGTTCAAAAAATTTAAGATAAATGCTTTTCATAAGAACCAAATATGGCTGCATAATCGGATTCTCCTGGATGGATATAAATTCGGCTATTCTTCGATTGTGATTCCAGCGCTCACCCAATTGAGCAATCAATGCTGCCATGTCAAAAAGGGGTTTAAGTGTTGACTTGTCATGTTAGAAAACTACCAGGGAAAAAGAAACGGGTGGTTACTAAAGTAAAGCAAATCTCAAAGGGATGTGAACATGCCGAGTAAATGGTCTTACGGGGGTAAAATCTCAACGCAGCAGCCGTTACCTTGGCCATCGACCGTTCATAGCCTTTGATATAACTCGTACTCCGATTCGAACATCACTGATGTGCAATTAGTTTAAAATTAAGAATGCTAACATTTAAGCTAATTATGATAGAAATACAAATAGACATTAGTAAGGTCTAGTTTACTCTGAAGATTATTGGCTTTTATAAAAGTATAATGACCGTGACCTGACCTCTACACCTCCTCAAGGAATTTAGTTCAGAATAAAAGTTATTTTGGGGACCCAGTTTTCCTTAAGCCACAATGACCTTTATCTCCGATCTCTTGACACGAAACCAGTCTCTTCCATGCTTTAGATGCAAGCCCTCCCATAACGTTTGTTAATTGATCAGAGTTATTTAGATATTGAGAATGCTGTCTAATCTATATAATCTGTTCTTATATTTTATCTAATAATCTGGCAAATACTACGTGTTATCTAATTTCATTTTTCTTCTGCTTTCTCTTAGAAACAGCGGTGCTGTTATATATTTATATCGTTACATCATTCGTTTGCATTATGATGGTCTTGCACGCAAACTTCGAATGTTAAGAAAACTTACGGAACTCAACCTAAACTGACTTCCTACCCACTAATGCATTTTTTCAACATTCCTCAATATATTTTGCAGCCAGGTTTGGGATTGGCTTATTTCCAGATTAATAATCAAAAGTTTACACTAAATTGTAAAGTAAATCACCAAGATCCTTATGTTAGAAAGTTTCAATTTTGAATACGAATGAGAACATCGTACTAAGAACATAATACACACCAAAATTCGCCTTCTCCTTCTAGGCTGAGGCCAAGTTTTTGCCACTCTGATTGCTTGACCTTCTGCCATTCAGCAGCACTGTAATAATATAAAAATATTTGTATCATGTACGAGTTCATGTGCATTTTTCTGTTGTAATTAAGCTTTTGACTTTTTCACGAAGTTTCTTTATTTATGTTTGAAATATTTACCACTGTTATGTGAATGTTTAATGCAAAGCATAAAATGATTATGTAAACACAAATGCACGGTAACAATGAACATATAAATATACCGCGTAGATGGCAGAACCCATTTTAAAGTCGTCGTCAATGCCAAATCTGCAAATGTAAATTAGAACATCAGTTAAGTAGCAGTAAAATAACTTGCTTTTCATGTGTCTATAATGGGTTCGATTCTGGTTGTCGGCATGAGCAAGATTTCGATGTGACAATCTATATTCTGATATTTAGCCAGTTAAGAGAAATTATCTGAGCACAATGTCTAAAGTATCTGAGACAATTCTATATTATTACAGTGTACTGAAGTAGTGATATTACGAAGGGTAAATATTATGGACTTTCATAATTTAGTTATTCTAGTTCTTATTCTGCCTTTTAAATATTTGAAATTATTTCCTAAACGTGAACCTGCATATCACATTTGTGTCGAAATGTCAGATGTTCCTGTAAACTTCTAAGAACATTCATCGCTAGCAAAAGATAGAACAAACATTATTCTCATTTATTAAAAATTGCAGTGCGACTCCCGTAGAATAATCGTTGTCTTATAACGTGTTCCCAAATGTAATAATATACTTACCCGTTTGACCAAGGACCTGTCCATTCGCTGGTTCCCCAGGGGTTTGAAAGTCTTATCATTATCAGTTCACCTAACCCTACCTCTCCTTGCAGACCCTTGTCCATTTTAATTCTCATGACTTTATTAATGCTGTAGCCGTGTCCTTTTATTAGCCCTTGATTCGCCCTTGTCCCTATCTGTTCCATAGGGCACTGAAATTAATTAAATTTGTGTACGATTAACAACTGAACCATGTCACATTTAACAAACACTGGTACAAAACTTTATATTTAGCTAGTCGACAAATGCCAAGAAACGACACATCATTATTATTAATTTGATATAAGATTATTATTATTATTATTATTATTATTATTATTATTATTATTATTATTATTATTATCATTATTATTATTATTATTATTATTATTATTATTATTATTATTATTATTATTATTATTATTATTATTATTATTATTATTATTATTATTATTATTATTATTATTATTATTATTATTATTACTACTACTAATATTATTGTTATTAATATTATTATTATTATTATTATTATTATTAGTATTATTATCATTATTATTATTATTATTATTATTATTTAGTATCAATATTATCATTATTATTGTTCTTGCTGTTGTTGTTATAAATATTATTGTTATTATCGTTATTTTTATTATTATTATTATTATTATTATTATTATTATTATTATTATTATTATTATTATTATTATTATTATTATTGTTATTATTATTGCTGTTGTTGTTAATATTACTGTTATTATTATTATTACTATTATTATTATTGTTATTATTACTAGTATTATTATTATTATCGTCATGATTATTGTTTATATTATTATCAATATTAGTATTATCGTTATTATTGTTGTTATTATTATTATTATTATTATTATTTTATTATTATTACTAGTTTTAGTGGTACTAGTTATAGTAGTAGTAGTAGTAGTAGTAGTAGTAGTAGTAGTAAGAAGAAGAAGAAGAAGAAGAAGAAGAAGAAGAAGAAGAAGAAGAAGAAGAAGAAGAAGAAGAAGAATAGTAGGCGTAGTTGTTTTTTTTTTGTTGTATTGTATCAGTTATTGCATATTGTTTTATTAAGGATTGTCTGCTTATGTTTCTCACAATGATTCAAATTCTGCACGAATTTTTAAACACACTTTCAGACATTTTTATTTATCATGTCAATTGCAACGAAGAGAAAAAACAAATTTTTTAACTATTAACACATAGTAAAACAAATTTCTGTTTTCTTGTCTGGTTAAGATTTTTTGTTTGGAGCACATTGGTGGTGTCATATTAACATCACTATACTGTGCAAGTAAACATATGCTAAATATTTTGGTACCAAAAATAATTGAATCAATCAGGACCTATGTTACCGCATAAAAGTTCATGAGATCTGAGTCCTACTCCTATATCTAGGATATCTATTACGTATTTTCCTTTCTTACGTCAATGATGCATGTCAGTAAAGCATGACTGTCAAGATCGTCTTTCAGTTTGCGATAAAATATAAGTTTCTCCTTCGGTTCAGTCAGTGACAGTTTTGACAGTATCACTTTCTCCGCCATGCCGCCTGTAAAATCGACCAGAGCATCCTCTGTTCTGCCCGTTTTTAGCGATGCGTACCCACCATACAACCTGAAAAAGAACGCATCGCACTAAAGTAGCGGACTTTCACGTGATATAAAGTCGTCATAAATGTTCAAACTGTTGCACATATTTGCAAAACTATAGCAGCCTAATGCAGAGTGACTATGTATAATGATGATAAATGAAGACAGCCTGCTTGAAAGAAGGGTTCTTTTTCAGATGTACTCGTGAAACAACAAAGAGTGGAGAGTCTACGATCAGTTCAGTTTCATGACCATTTCTATATAAACTTCGATTTCTTGAATCTAGCCAAGTGTATCAAATGCATAAATTCATCTACGGAAGTTTTGATGAATACTATGGAACGCTACCTTAGTGTGGGCGTGGTACATAGTAACTCTAGCCAATCGTGCAAGTTGGGGACTTAAGGCACAAATTGATGCGTTATCTAAATCTATAAAGTACCCTTAGGCTTTCAAAGTGGGGGACAGCACGAAGAAAAACGAGTCAGTTTCTTAGAACATAGTTTAATCTGCCTCTTTGATATAGACTACTAGCTTATCGACTATGAACCGGTACTATTTTAAGTGGAACTTTTAGCCTCCTCTTTACTTTCTTTTTATACTTATTTTGCATATGCTTTTTCTACAAGTGAGCTCCAAAATTCGTTTCCTGTTTTCGAGTGACAATAGATGAGATTGTCGTTCTTTGTTGGTAGTCTATCGTCTACCACAATGTCCATCCACTCCCCAAACCGCCAGAATTGAAAATGGAAGATCCCAGCATAGGTTGGCTTATCTGATGTTTCATTCCATTCCTGTTCGCTTAGATTCGGAACAACCTGCGATGTAGAAATATCGGAAATATTTATTACTTACAAGTTGTGCTGGACGTAAGGAACAGGAAACGAAAGTAACACGACATTACATGGTAACAAAGAGAAAGTGTTTTCTCTTTACCGTAATGAAAGAGACAGAAATGATTTTAATATGCTGTTGTTATTGTTGATGTTATTTTAACGACATTGGTAAGGAGATAATATGCTACTCTAGGTGACCAGTATAAATGGTGGAGGAAGAACACAGTAAAACTCCGATAAGAACCACTGACATACCGGAAGCTACAATCAAGTTTTCTCACATGCCCATGTACTAGACTCGAACCAACAAGGACATAAGTGAGTTGGCAGTGATCGGTCAAGGATCGCGCATTAAAACACACGGCTACCGGGGGCTCCGATAAATGCTAGAGTAAGAAATATGCTAGAAAATAGAATTTAAGGTGATATGATACAAATACTTCAATCATTAGTGGGAGTGTTTCAACCAGATACCATAATGGATACAAATTATCTTGAGATGCGATGTGGGTAGCTTTTAGAATACATATGAATGAAACGACAATTATATGATCAAGAAGTATACTAAAGAGGCACAGAAGTATTATACCTGCATGACAACATGAGATATTAGATATACATGGTAAGATGTAATAATAGACATGCTTGGCAACTTGTATAAGCACGCGTAGCTAAACGTTATAATGGACCTTTGCAGCTATATGTAATAATTGATCTGCATGTATTTAGGTAATAATAAATCTGTAGCTTCAGGTAAGAAAAGGAATATCGTACGGGAAAATACATTATAAACATTTTTTTAAGGCGCAACAACAAACCCTTAAGGAGTAGCCGAAAAGTAGAAAGATTCAACAATTGTTTCCTCATAAACAATCTCATCAATCTGTTAATGTTATTAAAATATCATAATTAGATACATTGGATGACACAATTATGTGAAATCAATCTGCATTATACAATTCACTATATTAAATCAAGAAATAATTAGAGATAACCTTAGCTGTAATTTTTATATTTTTCTATATATTTTTAGTTTTCTTAATATCACTTTCTGCCAATTAAACAAACTTTCGGCATTGATAGTCTGCATTTAGAAACAAACGTTTAGCACGTCGTTTGAGAATAGACTGAAAATCATTTTTTAGTAAAGGGAATGCAGTTTAGTTTTAACAAAATTTGTAAATTGAAGTAGTTTTATTTTCTGTATATTGTTATTGCTGGTATGTTACAATAAAGTCAATATGAAACAAAAACAGGGTGGACATCAGTCACCAAGAGAGAAAATTAGAACAATTGCGAACGACACACATGAAAACTGAAATGTTGCGAAAACCTTACAGATTGGAACAGGACTTTCGAACGTGCGAGACTGGCGCAGGCCGTAACAAACCAACAGTTGCCCAGTTCCCCTTGGTTTAGATCATCAGAAATCTTCCCCTCCACCACTAGTTGCGGTTCTTTGCAAAGTTCCTGAAATTGACTATATTTTCAAAATGGCATACAAATAATTAAAATAGTTTGTTATTTTGACTGAAGAGAAAGAAGACTTGTTGTTGGATCGTTTGGTTGTTGTTTAGCCAAAACTGCACATCAAAGAATACTTAGTGCCAATTCAATGAAAATAAAGTCATACACACACACACACAAACACACACACACAAACGATAGCTAAGTCGGGATCGTCTGGGCAAGATACGAACGTGCAACCCAATGATTGTTAATCTGAAACGCTAATCACTCGATAACAGGTGTTGCAGATGAAGAGAAAGAGGAAGAAGATCGTTACAAGGGGTGTATTTTGTGGAATTCTCCTGTTATTAGTCACAATTATGATTCATTTACAGATTTGCCGCATTTATGTTCAGCAGTATACAGTACCGACATAAGAAACCTTTGGCTGGATCAGTCTAAATTATGATACTGCTTGTGAGCTGGGGGCGAGCAAGCAAAGAAATCTCATGCAAAAATGAGAGACATCATGATTAAAGGCTGATCAATAAAAATTGCCAGATCTATAACGTGTAACAAAACTTAATGAGTTCAGTGTGTTTCTCCTTTGTCACGTAAATTAGATTACATTCCGACATCACTGCTGCTTGAATGCTTGGATTTAGTATTGTCTTTTCTAACCGATGCTATCAATACTTCTCTTTCATTAGGGGAATTCAAATAATTTTTTCAAAGATGCCATTGTGAAGCTTCTGATGAAGAGATCAACAATTGACCCGAGGAATTTAAAGAACTGCCGCTATATTACTAACCTCTGATTTAGTTTTAACCTGTTAGAAAAAGTTGTCTTATCCCAACGTGAATTTCATCTAAATTCAAATAGTATTTTTAAGAATTTACAATCTCTCTCTCTCTCTCTCTCTCTCTCTCTCTCTCTCTCTCTCTCTCTCTCTCTCTCTCTCTCTCTCTCTCTCTCTCTCTCTCTCTCTCTCTCTCTCTCTCTCTCTCTCTCTTATACTAAAACTTCTCTTGTGAGAGTAATTAAAGAATTTATGTATGCTTTGGATTGTGAAAAGACTACAGTGCTCACATTCCATGACTTGTCGAAGGCAAATGACTCAATTGATCATGATATATTATTTCAATGCCTCCAGCATGTACTTTACAACACAGACTCACCATAATTCAAGTCCTACTTAACCAGCAGGACATATTTGTGTCCGTAAATGGAAAACATTCAAACCCAGTTGATTATATTTTGGTGTGCCAAAAAGCTCTATTCTCGACCACGTTCTATTTAGTCTGTACAGTAAAGCTCTTTCAACTGTCATTGAGAGGTGCATTTCCGATGTGACGTCACTGATGAAATGTAACAAGCTGCAGATGAATGATAATAAAACTGAAACCATCCTGATCACCAAAGAAAGACTTTGCCATTTATCATCCTTTACCTCATGCAGTACGCATCAGCAATGCTAACATTAAATTTACATCGTCAGTACGAAACCTAGTCGTCACCCTTGACAGTACACCAACATGTAATGAACATATTCGAGGCTGCATATCTGAAAGTGCTATCCATTAACAAGATTCGTATTTTTCTTTATGTTGATACCACAGAAACTGGTGTGTGTTCCTTACTAATTTCAAAGACGGACTATTGTAATCCACATCTATTCGGTTCATCTCAGTATCTACTGCAGAAAATTCAGAAAGTTCAAATCACGTCTGCTAGGATGATTCTTAAAAAGAAGCACTCAACACTATTCCGTCCTGCTCTTTAACCTTCGCTGGTTATCAGTTCGTTCCAGAATAAAAATTAAGATCTGTTCACTATGCTATATTTCCTTGACAGGCACCAGTCCAATATACCTATCTGACTTGATTCAAGTGTACACCCCATCTAGAAACTTACGCTACTCTTCCGACACCTTTACTGTTCTAACTATTTAAACGAAGTCATACAGATAACGTTCTTTTGCATGCCAAGGTCCAGCTGCATGGAAAGAGTTACTCATAGCTCTTAGACTCAATGACACTATCATGTCATTCAAAAGTCATCTTAAATCTCGCCTATTTTGAATAAAAGAAAGGATTTAAAGACAATAAAGTTTACCTCTTTAATTATTCTCCACCTTGTTTTTATTTTGTAATTTCATGGCTTTTGGTTTATAACTTGTCGTCATATATGTTTATATGTTTTATCTAATATTTTAAAGAGTTTAGATTTTCTAAAGATTAGGCGCTTTAATGAGTCCACATTATTATTATTATTATTATTATTATTATTATTATTATTATTATTATTATTATTATTATTATTATTATTAGTTCAGGTACATTTTGTCACATGCTAAATGCTGTTCATTTGCTTCAGAGTAAGAACTAGGTTTTATTATTCATTACGATAATTAATGTGGATTTTTTTTGTCCCGATGAAGTATGGATTGAGCACCCGTGTAATCATGATGAATTGTAATTGCCTTCGATAAGGAGACACACAATGAGTATTCCAGAAGTCAGCAATGGACAATTAGGGACTTGTATTTCTCAATTAGGGTGGAAGGTGCATTCTCATCGTACCATCGGCTTGATCCTTGTGCCTTTGGTATTTCTCTCCGCGTAGAAGTTTTCGTATACGGTTATTTGAGGTACGAATATTAAGCTGATGTAAAGAAAGTGTGAAAATAAATCTGACTACGAAAATGTTTGGCTTCTTCTAGATATCAGCAAGCTTGTACTAAACTGACGATCACTGAACGATGCAGTTCAAAGACAATACGGATATAAAAAATAAAATTGCTGACATTGTGAATTTATTTATTTCTGCTGCAAACAACTTCACCTAGATGGTATTAATTGATGTTTATCAGGTCAATGAAGTTAGTTACTTACATGCAGCCTTTTTTTGTAATGAATAGGAAACCTTTAAAGTTCATACAGCATACACTAAGCATATAACCTTCGTCGAATTTACATTTATAAATAACAATTATTAAGGCAAATGTAAAGATGTGTATTGTATTTGTAAATAAAAAAATGGAGGCAATAATTATTGAGGTATAATTATTTAAATAGATGATTTCTTATCTATTGGTAGATATATGGATTCATTAAATGATTCGATGTTATCTTTAGGATAAAAATGAAAAGATAACACTTTCTTAACCTGGACTAAAAGCTATTTATTTTTTATCTTAAATAATCTATTGTTTGGTCAAATAATCCATACTTCCATCGAATGCATCAAACGGCTTACCCTTGGTCTTTTCCATTCTACATCTGAGTCCAACTCAGTGTTGGCCGGAAATTCTGGGTCCTCAAAAAGGACTCCCCTTTCCAAACAGTCCTTCTTGATGGAAGAGTACTTCTGACCCTTCAAGGGAGTCGGCATGATAGAAGCTAACACCTGGAAATAATTAATCACTCACAAAATTAATTAAAACATTAATCAACAGTACTCGTGTGATATCAGTAAAATTTAGGTCCTAATTTAAATAATAATGCAAAACCAAAAAATTAGTGTGTGCAATATAAATACACCATAGATCATTTTACGTAAAGCAAAGTATCGACCTCTGCTGAAATGTAAGGGGGGAGTGGGAAAGTAGTTGAAATCATATCTAAAAATAGCTTGAAATATTTATGTATGTTTTAGTTTTTCACATAAATGATCACTTTATTTAAAGAAAGGTCTCTTCGGAAGACACAACCAGATGTGAATTCAGTTGTCAGATTTCTGAAATTAGATAAAGGCGTGAACATATATTAAAATTATTTTTTTTTTAAGAAAACAACATATTAGTGTTAAACATGAGATTTAATTTGACATCGACATATGGGCATGACAATATTGCTGCAATATGTGCGTTTTATTACTTACCACGATGTGTTGTGCATTTTATCTAAAGATTCCAAATGCCAATTGTCTAATTATTGTAAGACTTTGAAACACCTTTAGTGTTTTCGTACTCATTAGAGCCTTTTTGCTTTTGTCCTTATTCGAACATGCGTAACAGGATATGACAAAGCTCAATTATAAGGTTGCAAAACAAAAATCTCATAACTGCCTTTGTAGAATCAAACTGAACAAACATGCTGGAGACTTTTGTAACGTCTGTTGTGTATTCAAATCAAACATCACTGACACAATAACCTTTTTAATCCGAGATCAAATATTTACTTTGATGGAATTAATTTAATTCAAAGAAAATACCCAGAATGTCGACAACACAAAAACCATTATATGTATGTATGTATGTATGTATGTATGTATGTATGTATGTATGTATGTATGTATGTATGTATGTATGTATGTATGTATGTATGTATGTATGTATGTATGTATGTATGTATGTATGTATGTATGTATGTATGTATGCATGCAAGTGGGTGGGTAGGTAGTATGATAATAGAAGTTTTGTATATTCTTTGCTGATCTAGGTTAAAGCGTTCTACACTTTTACTGTTCAAGACATATTATGAGTTCTTAAACGAGAAAAGGTTTTTTAATGTCAGGTAAATTATGGCATTTTCTTGGTGTTCATTCGAAAATGACAAACATATAAATCATACATCCCTAAAATTGGAAAGCCTTAAAGAAATATATGACAAACTTTGTACAATGGTGGTGTCCGTCTCGTTCACGTATCTCTTTCGAGTTTTCATTAAATAATATGATTCATCAAGAGGTATATCTCTGACGACCATTTTAACAATAAAAATAATGACAACGCATTGACATAAAATACCTTCTCGCCCCAGTTACGGAAGGCCGCAGCAGCAAGGCTAGCTTTCTCGACTTCGTCAACCCTCTGAAAAATCTCCATTACGTCTATGTATGTTTTCCTACTAACTTTCTTTTCATCAAAGTTCTTCATTTGCCTTATTAGTTTTTCAGGCTGTCGAATCAAATACTGTATAGTCTGCCAAACCTGCAAGAGATGCAAAGCACGGGAAAAGTTATAAATACGAACCAAAGAATTATATATAATTCATATCCATTTTACTTTGACGAATATATTGCCTTTGTATTTGTTTCTGGATGACAGGGTAATAGTAAATCGATGTGCAGCTTTGTAATAGTTGAATTTCCAAATTGTTTCTTGATCGAGGAACATAATTCCACTTTCCTACTAAAACCTATGGTACCTATTTCAACTACAATTCAAAACGATTATGCATTCATCATAATACATTACATGAATCTAGCAACATACTACACAAATGCGTTTGAGTCATCATCCAGAAACAAAGGTTAACCCAAGAATGCCGTGCCAAAGAATATTATTGGCAATCCGAAATCTACAACCTTTTTCAGTACACAATGTTTGTGTAAAATCGGAAGGAAGGAATGTAAACCAAACAGGCTTTATATTGGTCTACATCATTAATGATTTAAATGGGGTATGCATACATCAGATACTTAAATAAAATATCAGTAACGCTTTACGTTAATGATAATATATGTTGACTTGAAACTAATGTCTCTAAGCAATCTTACTTCCATGTCCATAGTTTGATATCTAAGCATAATTGTTCATCAGAAATGTTGCAGTCTAAGTTAACGTACTTTTTTAACCTTATGGAAATGGCTAGAACATGATATGTTACCTCCAAGTCATGTTGGTTTTCTCCTAGCAACATGAATGTTGCCATCATGACATCGTGAATGACTTTTGGTGGATCTGTATAGCCCCGTAGTTCTGTAATTGTCTTTGGTGTTATTTCTAAAGGATTGTGCGTGTTATTCAGTTTATCCAGCTCTTGTTTGGCCTTTGATAAGATCGGAGGATCGTCTGCGAATCCACTTTCGGAGGCCATTTTGATCGCCTTCTCCAAAACGTCTGTGCGTCCTCTGAGTATGGCATCTTTAAGAACTGTGAAAATATCATTACGATGTGAAATTGCTCCTCAAATTAAAATGTGTATCACGCTAGCGTCGCATATGTCTATATTGTGAAAAATGCTGTAAGTAGCAATAACAAAGGATGCCACTAAATATTTAGGATCTATAAGTTACACCTCGCAGTGTGTCGATCCTGACAAAAAATGAATTGATATATTTCAGTCCTTTATGAAAATAATCAAGATTGTTTCAGAATTGTGACGCAAAGTAGTCTGTTTCAGACAGAAAAATAATGACTATATTATACTTTTATAAAGCCCGAAGAATATCACGAGAATGAATTACTGTTGACATTTCAAAAAGAATGACACTTAAGGTCTCAGCTTTACAATTAAAATTTCAAATGCTTTGCGACACTGGGGATATAAGTAACATACAATTTCATATATCTGAAATATTCTTAACGGTATATGAAACCACAGCCAGAATGTTCAAAGTGCAATGTAAACGCTTCAAGTTATGACAAAGATTCGGTCAATTAGATTGAAAGGAATATCAGTGTTGGACTTATAAATGGCATTATGTAGAGAGAGACAGAACGTGGGGGGACGTAATGCGATTAAGGTATTAAAAATGTTTTTGTAATAATGTCAAGAGCACAACGTTTAGAGCACAAGTTTTGGTACAAGAAAAATATGTCATTATTGTATCGTAAACTTGGTAAAAAGCTTGTTAATCCTTGAAGTTCCTTTTTAGTTTGGCAGATGGGGATCTGAGAAGGACAAGCAATGCAGGGTTAAGATGATTTAGTTTTGATAACCTTCTGTTGGCAATAATAAGATATTTTACGAAAGAACTCATGTACATTTATATGTGCATCTAGATTTTTTTATGAAAATAATAAATGAACATGTTTCATTTTCTTAACCGCTTTAACGTCAAGGTACATAATCGCCAGATAACTAGAGATGTCCTCAGTTCCACTATTATACTACTCGAATGGCGAAGAATTTGGATCCGTTCTTGAGACTGGTCCATATAGTTACAATATATCTGCGTGTATATAAAAAATAGTAGTAAACACATGATACCTTCATAGTGCGCAATTGCTTGTTATTTTCTAGGAGTATATGTTGAGCGCCACCAGTAAACTGATGTTTCATTTATGTAGATAACAGCACTCTTCATAGTTTAATGTTTGAATGGAGGGTAGGATGACGAGAATAAAATGAACCTTGAGATCTTGAGACTGGTCCGTATTGGTACAAGGTGTCTGCGTGTACATAAAAGATAGTAAAGACATGATACCTGCACAATGAGAAATGTACTTGTTATTTTGTAGGAGTACATGCTAAGTGCAACCAATAGACTGATGTTTCATTTATGTCTACATTCTGTAGACAAAAACACTTTTAATTGTTTAATGATTGTATTTGAGTGTATGTTGAAGAGAATAAAATGAATCAAATCGTTTTTTAGACCTTCTGAATTAAACTATATCCAGAGAAAATAGACCAAAGTCAACCTGCCAATAATAATAATAATAATAATAATAATAATAATAATAATAATAATAATAATAATAATGATGATGATGATGATGATGATGATGATGATGATGATGATAATAAAAATATTTTCAATTTGCAACCATTTACAAATATCCAAAGATTTTCAGTTTGCTTCCATAAAGCCATATACCTCAGCCCCATCGATGCAATGAAACATTAGTCTTCGTCATCCCTTAAGTCTACTTAAATTTTGCACCAAATATAATCACACTGTTTTAGATAATTCAAACGGAATTCAAACTACAAGCAAGAGTTAATGTTAGTTATGACAACGGGATGTGTTTTCATGATATAAATGTTACTTTAAGCACAGCTATAAGATGCTGGTGAAATGGGAGCTTAGCAATAGGAAGCCGAATGGGAGCTAAGCAATATTCCCACTGACGTACCGAGGAAGCTGAATGGGAGCTAAGCAATATTCCCACTAACGTACCGAGGAAGCCCAATGGGAGCTAAGCAATATTCCCACTGACGTACCGAGGAAGCCGAATGGGAGCTAAGCAATATTCCCACTAACGTACCGAGGAAGCCCAATGGGAGCTAAGCAATATTCCCACTGACGTACAGAGGAAGCCCAATGGGAGCTAAGCAATATTCCCACTGACGTACCGAGGACGCCGACACAGTTTGGCTAGGATGGGTATGAAACCAGCAACTACTGGATTACGAATCCAGATCTATCTAATACAAATGTATACTTTGGCCCCTACCGTACCTCCCACATGGGCTGAATTCACGATCAAAAGGGTCCACTGTAATTTACAAATCCTCCTGAAACGTAAATCCAAACATGATCATTCTCTCCTCCCTCACACTTTATCTCTTTCTCGCTCTGTCTCTTTCATTTGGTTCAGATGTAGTTTAGGCAACAAGGAAAACAGATATGGACGGATGCATGTAGGTATTGGTAGGCGTAGGAAAAGAAAAGATGAAAACATATTCGCAAAATCGTTAAAATAATAATAATAATAATAATAATAATAATAATAATAATAATAATAATAATAATAATAATAATAATAATAATAATAATAATAAATCTTGCACACAAGAATATCAATAGCATCGAGTACGCAGATTATTTCAAATACATAGTCCAAGATTTTTAATGAATCTATTCATGTAAAAATTATATATTTTCGAAGAATTACCGATCTCGACTCTTCCGTTGTTCAAGACATTTTTAGCATGTAAGAGATCCGCATCTTCTTTTAAGTTAAGAGCATTGAATTCTATAATTGACTTCTCTAAAGCTTCTAGGTCATTCATGTTTTTGCCCGGTCGCGTGGCCTTTTTGACAAGTTCTTTCATCTTCGTCCTGGCGATTTTTTCCTTTGCGATCTGAATTAGCAGAATGTATTTTTCTTATGCGGGAAGAATTAGGCAATTAGAAAATCGAAAATATCAAACAATCGGCATCAATGATTATACGATTAAATTCAATTCTATATGGGATAGGAGTAACAAAAATATTCTACGTATTTTTGACAGTCATTCGAGTCGTTTTATTTGCTTTCTTTTTAAAGCTATTGACAGCTTCTTTTTGATCAACGAATATTAAAGAATTAAAAACCTAAAGAAACACTGTAAGTCAATAATGTTACGTTCTTAAAATACAAGAAAAGGGAGAAAGAGTGGGGTTTTTTGCCCACACCATATTGCTCAGATCAATTATGGATAACTGTATTTATCTAGTACTTATAGTAAAAAAGTATGCAATCATTTCCAGAGACGAGGATGTATCAAAGTAAACCACTATGAGGAATGTACTTGATTCAATTACATGTGTATGTAAATGGAGGAGAGAAGAATTTTCTTACTTGATATGACGTTTTCTTTTTCCTTTCTTGATCAATTGTAGACATTTGCTCGTGTGCTTTCTTTGCAATTTTCCCCTAAAAAATTATGTAAGCAAAATTACTGGGAATGCAGTTACAGAAGAATTCTAAGTCATTTGATGAGCAAAGCACTTTAAAAAATTTCTTATCTACATATTAATTTTTTCCAAGCTGACATTTGCAGATGTATACTTACTACTAACGAGCATATTAAAAGCACAAAGACGCTCGGGAGGACTGACACAAATTGACTCGTATCCTCCTACTATTCTTTATTGCAATGGTAAGGTACTGTACTGTCAGTTTGCTTTGATCTTTTGAGTTTGTCAATTTCTGATACCAGCAACTGTGTGTGCTATACATGTGATATCAGCAGAATTTATTCTATAGTATCTTTGACGTATAAATCCGTCCCGATAACGATAGAGCTTGACAACTGATATCATTATGTGACTTTAGGCTATCTAGAAAGATATGATTTGGTAGTGTTTGATTACTATTCTTTTCAGAACAATTGTGGTCTTGCGTTGTGAGATGTTAGTACGCCACATATATTGAGGAAAAGCCACGTTTGTTGATTAAACGATTTTGAACTTGATAAGTGATACAATAACATATTTTTGTGCATGGTGGTGAATAGGATAAAAGGGAGTGCCACTGATGTTGTATTAAGAATGCTTTCACCCAGTAAGTTTTCTAAAATCATAAAATATACGTTTGTACATTGGCTTCATATTTTGATTTGGTCCAAGAAATGTTTTGGTTCAAAACCAATGCGTTTGCTTCAGTTTTGTGTTCTTAAGTTTAAATATATTACGTCATGAAAGGGCATAGAAGGGGCAAGGTTTGTCCATCTGTCTTTTACGGTCTTACGTCCCAATGTGACTCAGTCTTATGGTGTATCTCATTCTTGGTTGTGGAGATCTAGTATCACAACTCCTATAGTAAAGCTGAGACATATAAACCAAATAAATTAGAAAGATAAAGAAATAAAAAGGGAGTAGAGACACTGATGCGATAAAACTGATTTTGAAGACATTGACAAAGTTACAAACAGCAATACACTTTTCTTTAAAATATCCAATGTTGCGTTCCCCTTTATTTCATTTAGATGCTGTTAATGAAACTATGAGAGATATAAGTCTAGATAAATTAAAATTTGGATGCAAGATCCGGTGCTTTCAGACTGTATTGTTTAATAGGAAGTGTTATTATGTAACTTAATAGGTTATGTTCTTTCCCGTAACTAGATTATTTGACCAAACATAAATTAGATATGCCTGGTTCACAGCTATAAACTTCCAGAGTGTCTAGCTCTATGCACGAGAAGCGTATTACGACTCCGTGGTCACAACTAATTATCAAAAAGAAACAAAGCTAACACGTTTTGTAGCACATAACAAACAATTTAAATATGAAAGAAATAAATGAAAATGTGAGAGGAACCGACTGTATTATGGAGTGAATCCAAAATAATCCTGATAATGTTCTGTGAAAGTCAAAACGGAATTTGATCTTTCATTAACCTAAAAATCATATTCAAAGGCTTTTATATAATATATATATATATATATATATATATATATATATATATATATATATATATATATATATATATATATATATATATATATATATATATATATATATATATATATATATATATATATATATATATATATATATATATATATATATATATATGCATATATATATATATATATATATATATATTATGTCTGAACTATTACACATGCTAGCATATAGTACAAAATATTTCCAATGGATATGATAAATGACCTTCTATCTATAAAACATCAATGTGTGTGCTAATTATTCCTATATAATCTAATATTCGTAAAAGGAGATATATAACATTGATGTGGAGCATTTCTTATCTTTTCCAGTCCAATACTCATAATTAAAAATAACATGTTGACAAAATAAATTTCACTGTATCCAGAACGACAAAATATATGAGATTTATTTCTTAAGGTAAGTTATGAATTGTCTGTTGAACTTTCGTGATCGTTGGCTTTGACTCAATAACAGTAGCACGTTAAATGTTTAATACTACCAATTTCTAAACTAGTCGAAAGAAAAATGTTGGGTCAAAGTTCTAAATATCAGAACCTCACAAAAAGAGGAAGCCAGAGTTCAATTTACCATTACATAAAATTTAACCACTATATTTCAATTTGCTACAAACTGAAAACTGGATCTGAGATACAAATATAACAAAGTGCAAAATAGTGAGTACGTGGAAGAACGTGGCCCTACAAAAAGAGTTACCGACAGTGTAAAGGCTGTGCATAAAACCTGAGGTAAAATGATTTCAATGCATGTAATTATATACCTACAATCAATTAAAATTAGAATGTTTTATTTTAATGTCGAGATGTATTTGAATTAAAACTGATAATAAAGGTCAAAATCTTAGCTTTAGACATATATGACACATTAAATAATAAAATATTGCACTTTCGAAAGGAATATCCATTACAAAAGCAGTCGTTATTTATTTACGGCCCAATACGGTATTAAAAACAATGTTTCCTTATTTTTTCTTTTTTAATTTTCAGATTTATAAACAGAATGTATGTGCCAATTTGCATCCTACCGAGTATTTCCAAATGCCTGATATTTAATTGTCACTTCCTCATCTATTAGTTACATATGTATCATTGGATTTGTAGAATGCTTTAATCAATCATAACAAATCAATGTAAATTATTATATTTCTCATTTTCTCTCCTGTTCTCTGTGTTTGCAAATGAACACTCATTATGGAGGAAATTAAGAATGATTTATTTTATTTTGTGTTGTATTTGAATTTCAAACCTGCATTATCTTAACTAAATTTATCATCGAATCCTCTGCCAATCGGAATAGCGCTTGGCTTGTCTATCAAACTTTTAAAAAAAAATACTTCGATGCAGTGATTCAGTGTCCAAAGGTAGAAACTGCCGAAGAATCGCGGGGAACTAAGTTCTATACTAAGTAAGCAAAATAAAAATAGAACCTCTCAAAAGTATATGACATCAGTTCAGAATTATTAGCTTAGGTGCTGTAGCATTATTATTTCTTGCAATCAATAAGGACACCTGAGAACGTTGCAAGCGATTGGCAACATGAAAAATGTGATGATGTGTCAAACAAACAAACCATTTCTGCTAAAGCCCCAGTCAAGCACTTATTGCTGATATTATCTTGAGGACCTCTATAATGATATAGACCAAATAACGTTCTCACGAAATTCTCAACAACAAAAAATAGAACAAAATAACTTTATGCCATGATTAGACCTACCTTTTCTCTGTCTTTGTCCTTTGTCTTTGTTTCCTATGAAATTGTAACAGCAATAATATTAGGAAGGCAATTGGCTCGTATAAGCTTCGCAAGATTAGCAAGAATAGCAAAGATTCGCAAGACACATCAAAATATTTTCAATTTCTATCACTCAAATTCGTGATACATTCAAAATAAACAATAATACCCTTGCTAGTAGCTTATCAAGTAAATCAAACAATAAATAGTGCGAAATGAAGCAGCAATGCACAGTTCAACCAGAATTCGTGCGAAAACAGTTTATGTACCCATAATGTAAACACAGACAATTCCACGTCATGTGCTGCATTTTTGAAACAGTAATGAATGTTCTCTAGGCCCAAAACAAGTGTAAAGCATTGGTAAATGTAATTCAATTTTACAATAGTAAATATGTTTAATATTGTAATTTTTATGCATTTATTCTCATCAATAAGAAGGAAGTTTACTCAGAACTGTAAACTAAATATTCCTAATTTGATATCTGATCCGAATTAGTTGGAAACGTCTAAGATTAATGTAGACACTAAATTGGGCATTTGACAGTACATTGAATCATAGCATTATAAACGGTATGGACAAGCAGAAGTTATTTATTTTTGTGCCTTCAGTGTCAAGTTTGTTCAAGTTTTTGTGAACATGCGTGTACCTGAAGAAGTGTATATATTATAATACAGTAAACTGGAAAGAACAAATGTAACATTCTTAACCCTGGGTTATCTCTTCGATAACTCAAGGATAGAATTCAAAGATACGCATATCATGTAATGACAACAAAGATCTGATTCTTTACCCTGTCAAAACCGATTTTCATAAAAAGGTACTGGTAGCAAGGCTAAAAATTAATGAATAAGAAGATCTGTTGATACCTCAAACCATATACTAATATTTCAACATAAACACTCATAAACTATGGAACAATCAGAAATGAAATAATAGAAGAAGCTTTTTCTCTTAAAATTATTAATGAATTCTGTACTTTTTCTTTGTAATGAGTTTTAGTTGTAACTTATGAACTGTGTTATTATCACAGTAATTTACTACACAAAACTGCTAAATGTTAGACTATTACATCTGAAGTTTCTTGTACTTACTATTTCTGTTAGCTGATCTTCCATTATATTGTGTATATTGGAACACTCGTGGGGTGTGCCATCACTGACTATAAAATATTCAAACGATATGTCCTTTTCAGTCCTGAAAGTGTGATTATCAGTCGATGAACAATATTTAGCATGGTCCTTCACATCATTTCTGCAGGTAATCACAGCACTGATTGACTGTACTGAAACAAGATCTTAGTGTCTAAAAAGGTTTAGGAAACAAAAACGTTAAAAATGAAAGTTCCGGAGGAAAATATGCACAGTAAGGTCTTGTGGGAAATTGGCAGTTTTACAGATTACTGTAAAGAAATAACTTCAGAAGAGGATAAAAGATTCCGGTCACTGCAAAGAACCACAAATGTTGCCGGACGACTGCATGTACAATGGACTCGCATTTGTACGACCAGTTTTCGAACTAGTTATTATGATTCAAACTTTGCTAGAAAGGACGTAATTTGAGAACGGATGATCGTTATGAATAAACCTATAGCAAAGTCATTGGTGTTGAAAGTTATTCAGTGTTTCGTAATCATATAATGTGACCACATTTATGATGTGATCTACGTTATTTATCACTCTTGTTTCAATTATGGACTTTGATTAAAGGTAAGAAAAGAAGAGTATACACTTCAATTTTTATTTCGTTTGGCGATTACAAAGGTCAGATGAGTGTCCAGTCTAAAGCATTTCTTCGTTTAATAAACCTCCTATTACAGATGGATAACATTTCCAACTATCTTCACAACTTTTAGTATCCTTGGTGCAACTGTACTCCCTATTCGATATAAGAAAATGGATTATGCCTTTTCTGCAAAGCTGAAAGAATAAATAACCGTAGTTTTGGTTGGCATAGCGATGTTTCCTGAATAGATGAAATAATTCATGCTTTTAACAAGCTACTTTTGCTAGGATTGCATTAATATGTAATAGCAATGGACATGGATGTTATTATAATATTGCCATAATTGATTAAATAAGCCATGCCTTAAAATAAAAAAACACTTTTGCTAGGATTTCATTAATATGTGATAACTGTAGAAATGGATGGTCTGGTGATATTTTCTTAATAGGTCAAATAATCAATGCCTTAAATAATTTGCTTTTGCTAGAATTGCATTAATATGTAGGATGTTCTAATCGAAAGAAAGCCAAAAATAATCGTGGTTATTTTTTATCTTTATTTATCATGCGGATTATTAATAAACATGATCCAGCTTTTTATTAGATCTTTATTTGACAAACGAGATCTGAATATTAATAACTAAGCATTTTGTCTTGCATACTTGCATAATTTTTTAAAACAATGTTATGTTTGTAATGACTTACATATATCAAACCCGTAATATGAAACCCTTCCTGGGTTCGGCTCATCGTTTTTGCTCTAAAATTCTACTCTCAAAATTCTACTTTTCTTCTGCTAAATCTTTGCAAAATACATAACAAAGTTGACAACGGACAATGTAATTAATTTTTTATTCCTTTTGCTTTTTTGCCTGACAATTTGAATTTGATCTATTACACTGAAATAGCACCATTAAACAATGGTACTTCGCCATCAGTGTTAAGTAGTAAATTACTTTAGATTGGTTAATTGGTATTATTATTATTATTATTATTATTATTATTATTATTATTATTATTATTATTATTATTATTATTATTATTATTATTATTATTATTATTATTATTAAATTGTTTACATTGTTGATTGCCTACTTTTGTTTTATATTAAAAAGTTTACATTTTATTTATAGTTGTGCTGTACATCAAGGTGAATGAGTTTTTCATAGTAGGTATTGTTGTATATCAAATAAAATAATTCGAAAAATGGTAATATGCCCCACCTTTGCCTGATTGAAAAGTCATAGGACCTTATATCCAGTCAAGTTTGATGTACATTATACAACCTATAAATCGTTATATTTACCTCCTGAAGCCCGTTCTCTAATTACAGAAAGAACGTCATGCGCTCTATTATTATCCGTAGTCCTCGTTACAAATACAATCAAGCAGTTGGTGTCATTACCGGCTTCTTTGATAACTTCTGTCCATGGAATTTCCGTTAAAGCACCATTGCGAACCTTCTTTGATATTTCCTTTGCGTGAAATAAAATGTTTTCCTTCCTTACCGCGTAGAAGTAACTTTTATCTAAAGAAAGAGAGAATCACTTCAAGGAGTTATACTATTTTTAATCTCATCTACATAATATTGACAATCGCAATGTACAACACACAATATAAACGATGGTGTGACTAGGGGCGCGTTGAGTCTCTGACCGCAGTTTTCTCAGCAAAGTATAACTAAATGTAAACGGTTTACTGTTCGACAGGAGAAAAGTGGCCGATCATCAAGAAAACTTAAAAATATATTTGTATTTGCATTGTCTATCACCAAAACGAAATACAACTCAAAACTTAGTTAAAACGCAATCAAATTAAAATATACGATCCAACGTCAAGAATATGAAATATTGGTAAATATTGCGATATGGAAAACATCTTTATCCATCTGAAATATGAAACAAGTACAGAAAATAATAAATTGTCGCTCATGAGTCAAGGTGTACAGTTGTTGTTGTTGTTGTTCTGGAGCTTAACGCCATCTTCCAGCACACGATAAGCTATACATGGCGGCCAGTATTAATGGTGGAGGAAGAAACCGAAAAACCCGCGGAAACAACCACCGGCACACGAGAAGCTACTGACAAGCTTTCTCACATATCCACCTTCACTGAATCTTAGATTCGAACTCACGCATACAGAGGTGAGATGGCAGTGATCCGTAACGGAGAGCGATTTAGACCACTCGACCATTCGGAGCCCCCGTCAAGGTGTACAGCAGGGGAGAAACACATAATCAAATTGTAAGGTAAAGTACCTGTCAAAGATAACAGCCAAACGCATTATTTCGAGGTTTTGCTTGCACTTCAAATAAAGGTAACATAGATATAACACATTACTCTACAGAGTAACAGATTGCCTTAACGTATTTTATGATGGGCTTGGTAAGAATGCTATCCTAGTGTACGCAGACTTTGAAGCGAGAAAATCTTAAATGATTGGTCGTGTAAGACGAAGATGTTAATGCATTCAAGAAACTATAGTATATCACCCAACAGCAAGGTATAACCGTACACTACCTAAAAAAATGAACTTGAAATTTATATATCCAGATACATACTTATATGTAGTCTAAAAGTGTCCGGTTATAGAAGTGACTGCATCAAATCACTGATTAAAAATTATATAAATGAAGAGCTAATAATCACACCTAACAACTACAATAAGTACATATGATTTGGCAAGGTTTCATAGCTGATAGTTTCGAGAAAGAATGAAAAGAACCCACACAATAAGATCTATGGGCTTGAATAGATACAAGACACAGCCTATACAAGATACAGCCTATACAAGACGCAGCCTATACAAGGCACAGCCTATACAATTACACAGCCTATACAAGACACAGCCTATACAAGGCACAGCCTATACAAGACAGAGCCTATACAAGGCACAGCCTATACAAGACACAGCCTATACAAGGCACAGCCTATAAAACAGGTTACTCACAGCCTGAGTTACAAAATGTCCTCACATAATGAGTTACGAAAGGTTTACATAAACACAGTTTGAAAATAAATATAATACATTAGTAGCTTTGAATTATTTCAATTTCAGTAAGATTTAATTTCCATCTTTGCTTCCATTGTAAATACATTTCTCGTCACGTAAAAGTTCAAACATATTCAATGATGACTTCCAGTACGTGAATTATGTCAAGGAAACATTTTGAAATTTCAATCATTTGGAGTCGCATATGGCTATTAAATAAAGAAAGATACATTATTGCAAAGTGACATTTATAAGCAATATATAAATATTGGTGTTACAAATTATAATCGAACCACCCTGGTGGCGTAAGTGACTAAAGCGTCAGCCTCGGATGCAGGAGATCGCGGGTTAGGTATCCTGCCGATTCATACAAAAGACTCATAAAAATGGTACTTGCACCTGCCTCGATTGGTGCTCAGCATTAAGAGGTTAGTGTTAGGTCTGGTTGGCCTGGTGTACGAATAATGTGACTGAATGTAATATTATGTTAAATTTCTTGGACATTATGCTCTAGGGCTAGATATCTCTATAAACTGCAACATTGCAGACATTGAAATTATATGTCCGGAAAATTGCTAAAGCTAAGATAAAAATCCAAATCACACACACACACACACACACACACACACACACAAAATTATAATCTCTATACAAACATACCGATAAAACAAGAGTGATTAATGTTTGACTGTATCAGTGTTTTTCATTGACAGTGGAATAAGAGGTGACAGTATCATAATATATATGGCAGTCAGACAACGATAGGAGACAAATTATATGGGTAGAAGAAATTTTTTAAACGACTATGATACCGGTTGTTTTACTTGTTTTACTTTGAAAAGTCCATTGCATTTACATTATAATTCAATTACTAACTTAACTTGCAAACCAAATTACAGATGAAAATATTTTGTTAGGTAACGTTGATTTGAGAATAACAACGGCATATTTAACAACGAATGATTAGGACAATTAATGAACATGAATTAAAAATGACCAGATTAAATACATACTTGGGTTACGGTCAAAAACATTTACATTCATGAAATACCAACACGAGAAGGCGTTTGTTTATAAATTTCATACATTTGTGAAAGAATAGAATTTGAAATTAGAAACATAAAAGCATTGCTTCTTTTTAATCTCAGAGAAAACTGAAGAAATGAATTTACTCATGTCATATAGTCGAACGAAAAGATCATTAATGCCGAAAAGTTTGTGTTTACAACGAAAGCTCAATTCCGTTCGGACATATACGTACTATACCTTAGTTACTCGTTGCTTACAAGTACAAGTCTGTAGCAAGAGGTATATCCAAGTGACATTCAGAGATTGTCTATTTTATTTTGTTTATAATATCTACAACTTCCAATTTCATTCGGTACGCTTGGTTTCAAAATTTTGAAATTGTCTATTTTATTTTGTTTAAAGTATCTACACCTTCTAATTTCATCCGTAACGGTTCGGTTCAGAGACAGTTTATATTCATATTGTTGTTGTATGATGTGTAACAAGTGTGGTTAAAAATATGTTTCTAGAAAAGGCAACCAGAACAGACATAATTCACGCAAAGCTTTACATCATTTCCGGATTCTTTTTTTTAGGTAATTTTTATAAATTAAGATGTAAATATGTGTGCAATGAAATGTATTTGCAGACCTATTCCAAAATAGTCCTAACCTCAGTGAACGAAATGTAACGAAGTATCAATTTACTTGGTGGTATGAAGTCACGTATTAGCTTATTTTTGCATACTTAGTTGTTGGTTGTTATAAATTTGTAAAACAATGCTGTTACTGTGCAGCTGACATCATCTTAGCAACTTTCACATTTACAAACATTTCACGTGTTTTCCTAATTTATTTCCGCCTATGTTTTCCAGGTCATTTTCAGTTATACTTTACCCGATTATCACTTTTCATCTTCCATTTTTTGTAATTATTGTGCTTGGATTTTGTTGGATTTTAATTCAGGTTTTAAGGCCTTGTCGTGAAGTAATTGCAATATACCTTGGCGATTACCAATATCCAAATATAAATCAAAAACCAGATTTAAAGATATTTCAAATTTCTTGTAATAGCATGATCTGAACTATGCTACCATTCTTCAGGGTATTATTAATGCAGGCCAGATTGAAAAGGAGTCGTTGGGTTCAATAAGGCTAGATATAACATAGTGTTACAGAGAGGATATCTACGGGGGGGGTGTAGAAATAAATAAATATGTCAAGCGTGGTATGTATATCTATAGTATATGCCTAATGTTTAATACATGAGTGTAGGCTGTACTTTAAGATAAGGAAATTGCTGAAATCTTGAAATGGCAAGGTAAGGATTCGAATTTGTTTTTTTTCAAGTTACAAGTGCCACTGTGTGATGATTATGATGAGGTTAAAGAATATATCTTGACGGGTTGAGTAGGTGCCTGATGCATATAAACCAAAGTTTACGAATTGCAAACAAAAAAAACCAACAAATACTGGATAAACGCATATTACGTTTGCAAGAAACAAAGGACAACTATTGGACAAGTGTTTTTCAGCCAGAAAGGTTCATAAAAATACGATTCAGACCACTCATATTAATTGAGGTGTTCACAAATTGCATCCAAAGTGATATCAAGACTTAGTTTGATGACCAAAAGGTGATAATGTTTGGAAGATGCTTCTGGCAAAGCTGATAACTATTCCTTGACTCACAAAGTTTCATTTCTCAATAGTTATTTCCCTCATCAGTTTTTGGCGCCATGTTCATCTCAGTTTCGTACGAGTGCTTACAAATTTCAATCCGTAACAACTTTTAGAAATCAATCATCTAATACAGCAAATAAGAAATTCTTAACTCAAATGAAAGGGACGTCATTTCCGATTTCTTGCCACGGACTGAAAATAAGCAACAAGATCAATCCGGAAATTTTTCCAAATGCTCCCATGTCAAAGACGGTTTTGTATCAAAAGTAATACATTTGTTGCGTCACGCTAATACACGTCTGAATTTTGTTTGGATTCTTATGGACCACTCATGTTAGAAGATTCTGTATCACACGATGATTCTGCGAACCCTTTTCCTATCAAATATTAATGTACAGGGAAGTTGCGTACAGTCTTGTGTTATCAGATACTTTGCCATTCTCGGAGAAATCTTTTTCTAGTCAGGGTGTAGATATTGGCATTTTTAATGTTCCTGTCCATTGTACCAATCTGGCATCAGATTCCGTTGCCAGACTTGACTGTTGGAGAAGTGGCTTCTTTACGTATATAAGGTATGCACTTTGTTTTTATTAGGGAATGATTTAGCTGAGGATAAGATGGTGGTCAATCAACTAGTGACTGACTAGCATTGTTTGGATCAAATGTTGATCCAATTGTGAGCAAAATCCCTAATTGGTATCCTGCTTGGAATGTTGATCGAGAAAGTATTCATGTAGCTGAAAAATTTATTTGTCAGTCTATCGAAGAAGCAGCATTTGCTCCTTGATCAATAAATAAATATTTATCATAGTGATCATTTTAGTGCTAACTCTCTTTTCTGATCCGGATGACAAAAGACAATCACCCATTGTCTAACAGGAACAAGATCCTGCGATCATCTTTTATTTCAGACGGCTATGAGTGCAACTAAAGCCAGTTTGTTACTTTGTGAAGAATGAGATACTTATGAGAAAATGGAAACCAGTACCTCAAGCTTGATGAATATACTAACTTTTGTAATCAACAAATATGGCAAGGTGTGAAGATATCCTTAAAAAGTGCACAGTTTTCTTTTTCTAGTCTTCTTGGTTTAGACCGCTTGGAATCAATGTTCTAAGCCGGCGTATCCAGTGATTCCTTTTCCTTCCTGGTTTCGGAACCTATGCACTAGTAGAATTAGTCTTTGTAGCCGATAGTTTCTTTTGAAATTTTTCTAAATATACTTAGTATCCTTTAATTATTACTATAAGAATATCCGGTATAGAATCAAATATCCGGGATATAATCTGCGTTACATAAATGCACAAAAAAGTAATAGATGTCGTTTTGGCTTGTAGACTTTTAGGGAATTATACATTATAAGCAGTTTTCAGTATTTGTAACAAGTCTATACAGGCTGGTTGTATTTATAGGCTTAACTCATGTGGAGACAGCCATGCAGAGGTTTAAAAACACAAAGTTTTGTGTTTGTTTGTTTGTGTTGTATGTCTTTTGTATCTGAATTTGAAAAAGACTCATTAAGAGTCGAAAGCGCTCAGGCTAGTTAGTTACTAGTTTCGCACTGTTCGTCGTCAGTTTATATATATATATATATATATATATATATATATATATATATATATATATATATATATATATATATATATATGTATATATATATATATATCTATATATATATATATATATATATATATATATATATATATATATATATATATATATATATAATGTTGTTTAAAGTATAATTGTTACTATTCAAGTCAATCATTAACTTGATCATGGTTTAAGGTCAATTTAAAGATACACATATAAATAATATATAATCATTGAAAATAACCAACAAACAAGATACATTATGTACATATAAATATGATTTCCAAATACCGTGGTTAAAAATGTTAATAACAAGCTATATGGAGTATGGATCTGATATTGCTCAATAAGAAAAAGAAAGGGGTCTTACCAGAAGATGTAACTTTGAGAATTTTGACATTTGCCTACCCGAAACCTATGAAAAAATACACCTGCCCGATCATGCAACAACGAGAAATATTTTAGAGTTGGAGTAATCTTTCGGATGTGTCCTGCATTAGCTATATCAATAATCGATAATGTTGTTTTGTGATTTATTAAAGCTTTCCGACGATCGTTATACACGTAGATTGCACGATTCGACTCGCAACAGGTAAAACAGATAAGAGTGTTATGGACAGAAACTAAGCTGCAAAATTCCATTAGGATTTATTGGCTTAAATATATATATATATATATATATATATATATATATATATATATATATATATATATATATATATATATATATATATATATATATAGAAAGAAAGAGAGAGTTCTTGCCAACGTATGAAATTTAAATCTGCCTATAAACATTTATCAAAGTGTATAAAGTATCTTCACAATGAATGTCATTTGCAGTGGGTAACAGTATAAATCACAGTAGAATACACATCCTTCCGAAAGAGCTTTCTAATTTACTGCCTAATTGCAAATGAGGCATTTGTATTGGTAACTGAACATGACCAGTAATATTGCAAACTCTAGGCTCTTGAAAGTATTATATATTATTAACAAGGGTATGGCTATCTCTCTATCACATAACAACGTGCACGATGTTCAAAGAGAGCAATAAACCTATCTGGATTAAGATCATATGCACAGAATGGACTTGTTATCTAATATCGTTACAATACAAAGTAAGAATTAGAATAACGTAATAATTTATTACATTCCCTCTTGAATAATGTCTATGCAATGGTTAAGCATTAACCAAAAGCTCACAAGTTTTGTTGACAAAAACAGTTTTTAAAAAATTTTCTAGATTGGTCAACCACTTCAAACACAATGTTGAAGAGTTGTTTCCTGAGACACATTTACATAATAATAAAATGCATCATCTTGTGATGGCCGATTACTAAGATATGTGTATATAAAAGCAACACAGGTCAAATTGTTTTTGCTTACGTGACTGTTTCATGAAATGTTCTAGAAGCACACATTATTGTAGAAGAGGTTGCCTAACTTGGTATAGGACAAACACAATCTACGATTACTCAGATAATTAGCTTGCAAATGCATTAATAGCTTGCAGATGGGCCTTTGGCATCTTCCGATTGGGATCTCCTACTATTTGACAAGTGTGACTATATCTTCAGCGTTAAGAAGTATCAATTTTAATCTTCGGTCAATACAAATTATTGAAGATCAATGAATAAGTATGATTTACTGATTTCTAAGGGGTGCTAAAGATTGCAATTTAGAAAATGCTCGTTTGATCCTGAGATGAGGTTGTTTTACTAAATGAGGTACTGACAAGAAATCTTACTGATAAATAAAACTTTGCGAGTCAAGCAAAAGTTGCTAGCTATGAGAAATTATTTTCCAAAGCATCCATCTTTTGCTAGTCATAATTATTTTTGACATCATATTGGATGCAATTATTGAACTCTTCAATTAATAATAACCGTTTGAGATTATCGTCACCTTTGTCACCCTTCTTGGCTGATGACCACCTATCAAATAATTGTTCATTTTGTTCCAAAATGAACATGTTTCTGTCCAGTTTTTTTTTCCCTAAAATTCTTAAATATTTGTCGATATGATTAAGGTATTTACTTAGAACCCTTCAACACATTGTATTCAATCACATCAGAATCGGCGCTCTGTAGAGTATTGTAGTATAGACTTCAAAAGCGTAGTATAGTGTTGACTTCACAAGCAATGTGTAGTGTTGAATTCAAAAGGGTAGCGTAATGTAGACTGATAAGAGGACTTTGAAATACCAACGTCTAATGCACTATGTTATTATTTGGTTTTAAGAAATTTGGAGAAAGTATTGATCTGCTTTATTTTCCCGAAAAGTGTGTATTTCCTAACAATATTGGTAACATCAAGACCTTAACTTTTATGTAATTAAGTGTGTATTTCCTAACAATATTGGTAACATCAAAACCTGAACTTGTGTGTAATTAAGTGTGTATTTCCTAACAATATTGGTAACATCAAAACCTTAACTTGTGTGAAATTAAGTGTGTATTTCCTAACAATATTGGTAACATCAAAACCTGAACTTGTGTGTAATTAAGTGTGTATTTCCTAACAATATTGGTAACATCAAAACCTGAACTTGTGTGTAATTAAGTGTGTATTTCCCAACAATATTGGTAACACCAAAATCTGAACTTGTGTGCAATTAAGTGTGTATTTCCTAACAGTATTGGTAACATCAAAACCTGAACTTGTGTGTAATTAAGTGTGTATTTCCTACCAAATTTGGTAACATCAAAACCTGAACTTGTGTGTAATTAAATGTGCATTTCCTAGCAATATTGGTAACATCAAAACCTAAACTTGTGTGTAATTAAGTGTGTATTTCCTAACAATATTGGTAACATCAAAACCTAAACTTGTGTGTAATTAAGTGTGTATTTCCTAACAATATTGGTAACAACAAAACCTGAAATTGTGTGTAATTAAGTGTGTATTTCCTAACAATATTGGTAACATCAAACCCTGAACTTGTGTGTAATTACGTGTGTATTTCCTAACAATATTGGTAACATCAAAACCTGAACTTGTGTGTAATTAAGTGTGTATTTCCTAACAATATTGGTAACATCAAAACCTTAACTTGTGTGAAATTAAGTGTGTATTTCCTAACAATATTGGTAACATCAAAACCTGAACTTGTGTGTAATTAAGTGTGTATTTCCTAACAATATTGGTAACATCAAAACCTGAACTTGTGTGTAATTAAGTGTGTATTTCCTAACAATATTGGCAACATCAAAACCTGAACTTGTGTGTAATTAAGTGTGTATTTCCTAACAATATTGGTAACATCAAAACCTGAACTTGTGTGTAATTAAGTGTGTATTTCCTAACAATATTGGTAACATCAAAACCTGAACTTGTGTGTAATTAAGTGTGTATTTCCTAACAATATTGGTAATATCAAAACCTTAACTTGTGTGTAATTAAGTGTGTATTTCCTAACAATATTGGTAACATCAAAACCTGAACTCGTGTGTAATTAAGTGTGTATTTCCTAACAATATTGGTAACATCAAAACCTTAACTTGTGTGAAATTAAGTGTGTATTTCCTAACAATATTGGTAACATCAAAACCTGAACTTGTGTGTAATTAAGTGTGTATTTCCTAACAATATTGGTAACATCAAAACCTGAACTTGTGTGTAATTAAGTGTGTATTTCCTAACAATATTGGTAATATCAAAACCTTAACTTGTGTGTAATTAAGTGTGTATTTCCTAACAATATTGGTAACATCAAAACCTGAACTTGTGTGTAATTAAGTGTGTATTTCCTAACAATATTGGTAACATCAAAACCTTAACTTGTGTGAAATTAAGTGTGTATTTCCTAACAATATTGGTAACATCAAAACCTGAACTTGTGTGTAATTAAGTGTGTATTTCCTAACAATATTGGTAACATCAAAACCTGAACTTGTGTGTAATTAAGTGTGTATTTCCCAACAATATTGGTAACACCAAAATCTGAACTTGTGTGCAATTAAGTGTGTATTTCCTAATAGTATTGGTAACATCAAAACCTGAACTTGTGTGTAATTAAGTATTTTCTAACAATATTGGTAACATCAAAACCTGAACTTGTGTGTAATTAAATGTGCATTTCCTAGCAATATTGGTAACATCAAAACCTAAACTTGTGTGTAATTAAGTGTGTATTTCCTAACAATATTGGTAACATCAAAACCTAAACTTGTGTGTAATTAAGTGTGTATTTCCTAACAATATTGGTAACAACAAAACCTGAAATTGTGTGTAATTAAGTGTGTATTTCCTAACAATATTGGTAACATCAAACCCTGAACTTGTGTGTAATTACGTGTGTATTTCCTAACAATATTGGTAACATCAAAACCTGAACTTGTGTGTAATTAAGTGTGTATTTCCTAACAATATTGGTAACATCAAAACCTTAACTTGTGTGAAATTAAGTGTGTATTTCCTAACAATATTGGTAACATCAAAACCTGAACTTGTGTGTAATTAAGTGTGTATTTCCTAACAATATTGGTAACATCAAAACCTGAACTTGTGTGTAATTAAGTGTGTATTTCCTAACAATATTGGCAACATCAAAACCTGAACTTGTGTGTAATTAAGTGTGTATTTCCTAACAATATTGGTAACATCAAAACCTGAACTTGTGTGTAATTAAGTGTGTATTTCCTAACAATATTGGTAACATCAAAACCTGAACTTGTGTGTAATTAAGTGTGTATTTCCTAACAATATTGGTAATGTCAAAACCTTAACTTGTGTGTAATTAAGAGTGTATTTCCTAACAATATTGGTATCATCAAAACCTGAACTTGTGTGTAATTCGGAGGGGTAAATATGCTCTACCGGCTCGTTCTAATTGTTTTAATCTTCATTGTGTTTCGCGTTCCTCTCTTAGCATCTACTTTTGCATTTTCCTCTTCTTTTCATCTTTCTGTAATTATACTCTCTCTCTCTCTCTCTCTCTCTCTCTCTCTCTCTCTCTCTCTCTCTCTCTCTCTCTCTCTCTCTCTCTCTCTCTCTCTCTCTCTCTCTCTCTCTCTCTCTCTCTCTCTCTCTCTCTCTCTACATTTACATTTATTTCTCCATCTCCTCTTTCCGAGTTTGCATTTTCATCAATTTTTCAGAAGCTGATGTTTTGTTAATTTCAATCTGTTTTTTTTTCTTCATTGTAATGCCTTAAATTTCCTAACAAAACTTACTAATCAAACCAAAAGCACAATCAACTAAAATTTCCTTTCCCACTGAAGGAATATATTCTTTGTTAAAGATGCGTTCTCTTCAGAAAGGTCATAATGTCTCACATTGTCAAGGAACTCGTCCCTTTCCATAAGCTCTAACCCTTTCTTGGAAGTACTTAACACAAGATTTACTACTTCAGGTGAAACTGTGAATGCTTTCTGGTTTCATTAACGATGTATCAAATAGGGGAAATAAAACTATTTACAACATGAAAATTCGAAAACAAAATCAAATTAAAATTTATACATTTTTTTAAAAGATTTCAGAGTTGTTTTAGAGAAATTCAGATTACAGACGACCCCCAAATTTTGTTACGACTCTAGGTTTTAAACTATGTAAATAAAGAAGTGAAGGCAACAGGTTTTGTAAAATTAACAAATAATTTATTTTACTAGGTTACAAAGAGAAACTTTAAGAGATGCTTACAGTATCGTGAACTAAATCCCAATTAATCCTAAATGTCTTATCACAAGTCCAAAAGTAAGTAATGTTCCGAATGAATCCATAGTCTTGAATTTCCTGATGTACCACAATCTTTTAATGAATATCGGTGTTTCAGCTATCCAGCAGCCATATTAGAGAAAAGACACATGTTGCAGTACATAATCATTAGTGAATTATATGCCCTATTAAACACAGAAGCAAAGGTTTATGTCTACTGAATGCCTCTCTCTCTCTCTCTCTCTCTCTCTCTCTCTCTCTCTCTCTCTCTCTCTCTCTCTCTCTCTCTCTCTCTCTCTCTCTCTCTCTCTGTGTAGTAATGAACTAAAAGTGATATGAACTATTTAACGTCTCATTCTGGAATGGTATTAAGTTCAAAAATGGATTCATCTGTAGACAATGAAGACTGAGAATTTTTTCCTGGACAAGTTCTTAAGTTTCATCCGCACAATTAAGAATGCTTTAGGAGCGTCGACCCCATGTAATAGATGCGGGGTTGGATATTGATAAAAATTATATACTCTATAAATTATAATGGAGATTTCGACATGTTTGGTTATGATCAGACCGTATGTGCTCCTCTTCATAAAAAACAACGCTAATCGTACATGAAATATTACAAGTGGATCCTTAATGTGCGGTATTTATCTCTCAGGTAATATAGATTACGCATTTTGTTTCTGAAGTAAAACATCGATAGATTTTTGGTCTTTCGCATTCCTTTGTTGTGTAGCAAGTATGTCAACCTTGACTTGATAATTGTACATGTACTGCGATACGAGTACTTGTTTGATTTTATTTTGTCGATAAAACTTAAAGAGTCCTTGTGATTTTCCACATTAAACTAAATCAAAATAGATTGTTGACCTGATAAGATACACACTACAGCGAAGCATAGAAGATTAGTTGCCCCTCTTTTCCTAACTTGTAAAGTAAGAATCTCGAGATTACGCTGAATACAAAAAACTCAGATATTTTATGTGGAAAAATAGTCGCAATCGGAATTTAGATGGCTAATAGAGAAATCCTGCTGGTCTAACTAGTCTGACTTCATTTTAATCTAAGGCATGCCATATCCGATGTTTCTAATTTACAGAGTTTGGGTTTTACTTTAAACCTTTCTAGCATTTCAGTGCCCTGTAGTTAGATATACAGTACCTGAAATGATATTTTAACAAAGTGTTTTCCAAGGGTAATCTTTAATAGTTCCAGTTTAAAAGGCTACAAAATTAAATTAGTTTGTTGATTAGTCTTTATCATAATTCCGACTCGAAATCCTTAAAAACTTTTGATGCGTTCCATCAATAGCACCAAATGGGCGCCTTTTTAGTACAACTATAAACCAATGAATTCATTTCAGTGCCAAATCTGAACCTAAATTACGGATGAGCTACAATGTGTACTCTTTTCTCTTCTAGCTCTAGCCTCGCTAGGCATTATGGGGTTAGTGTTAGGACTAGTCGGCCTAGTGTCGGGTTAATGTGTCATGATGCCCAGGGATACATCACTATAAACTGCCACACTGTAGCCATCGTAGCGATATGATTGAAACTTTTTTTTTTAAAGCTACGTTAAAAATCCAAATCACACACACACAAAAACATTTCTAGTTTAATAGATTTATATGTGAAATCTTCGACTTCTAAAATTAATAACGCTATTTATGATACAATGTATAACATTATAAATTATTGTGACATCGGGTATTAAAAATTAAATATACAAACCATGTTTAAGGTAAAGCCAGTGTTTCTTGCTTGTCCTATCTTCTACTGCAAGCGCCTTTATAAGTGTAAAAACGACTTGCAGCGCACCAAGATCTTTAGCACGAGATAATATTTTTTAGTGAAATCGATAAATAGGTATTTTCACGATACCCGCTTCAAACCAGACAGGTATAGGTAACGTTTGAAAGTTTGGTTTGAATTGTTCAAATGATTAGGTCTTGTGTAAGTTTTTGTGTGTGTGTGTGTGTGTGTGTGTGTGTGTGTGTGTGAGAGAGAGAGAGAGAGAGAGAGAGAGAGAGAGAGCTCGCGTGCGTGTATGTACGCGCTTGCGTGTATGCGTGTTGCCACGAAATTAAGTAAAACTGTAGAAAAAAAATAATATATTTCATTTACAGGGACGATAAATAATAAATCTCACAAGCTTCTATATCTCGTGATAAATCATATCCACTATAAATACTAAGCACAGTTCCAAACGCACAGGTTTTTTTTTATGTTATCGGCAACTTTCTGAGTTTTTCAACGGAACGTAACACAGTCGCACAATGACTTGCAGAATTAGATTTGTTCATCATACATTACTCGGGTTTATTTTTGGGTTTTTTTTAAACAACTTAAGATCTTGTTTCATGCATATTTATACTAGAAAAGTAATTGAAATAAATAATGTCATTTTAAATTTAGTGAATCGTTTATATATGGACAATATCAGTAAGAAATATATGGAAAAGATTACAAAATGTGCACACCGTCTTTGATATTTTTATCATGCGAGTTCCATATCAACCAACAAAGAAAAACACAAAACTAATGTCAGAAAATAGATCAATGCACATCATACTTATGATATACATCATACTAATAAATTTGGAGAGAGGGTAGAAAAATGGCCCTAATTTAACATAGGTCCTTTATCAATAAGCTTTTGACAATACATTATTTCATTTGTTTGTATTTATATCAAATGCAAATTGACCATATAGAATGACATAGCAGAATTACAAGTAAAACTGAACGATCACATTATGCCACAGCTCTAAAAAAATTGAAAGGAGGAACCACATATATTTTCTTATTGCTGAGACCGTTTTTTATGACATCTTTAGTCCCTATTGTTTGCAACTTAACACTATGGTTTGCGGATGCTATCTTTGTGCAGGCAAAGTACATTGCCTGTAAATTGTGGCCAATATTAGATAAATAGTGTCAAGGAAGTTGAACTAAAGGCATTCCACCCATATGTAATGATAGCTGTAACCATCGGTGGTTAGGGAGCAGCGACGAAAACAATTTTGACAGAACGTGGATGTAAAGAAGCGCGATGTGAAGCTAGTGTTATCACATCGCAGCTAGTTAGCAAGATCACAAATCTCTGAAATGGCGTGAATGACAGAATATTGCAAATGAAACCTTCAGTGTCGAGAACAAACATGCAATTATCATCCGCGCCTACAAACTCACAATGAACAACCCATCTGAAAGCAAGAGCAAACTATATTAAGACGTCGAGTCTTTAATTTTAGAAGTAGCAAAAACGCAGAGTAGGTAATCACCCTTTGTGACTTCAATGCTAGGCTTGGCACAGATCGCCAGATAAGGATATGTATTATTGTCTAAAATGGCTTTGGGAAATACATCAACAAAGGATCCTACTACTAAATAAATGCAGAGAATACAACCTTCTATTCATTAAGACAGCCTTACGCCTGCCAAACAGCAACAAGACGTCTCGGAAGAATCCCCAAATGTGGCGAAGAGTAATTTTCACACATGGTCTAGGAATATGCAACAAAAACGAACTCCTTCTACTAAAAAATCCACTGAATACATCATCGTAATCACCAACACAGTCTTCCATCAGCCAAACCGGAAAAGATGTACCGGACACAACACACTCCATGAAATGGTCTCTTACACTGGCTACGTCCGAGTTAAAATTGTCGTGAAAAGTGAAGAATGCTGGACTCTCCGAGCAAAATATCCGGATTCAGATAAGCACGAGACATCAAATACCCTAAAAATATAATGTCACCACATTCAAGCAGAAAAATATGAAACAGCCAAATGGATATAACCAACATAAACTCTGTAAATGCCGAGGAAAACCGAATATATCTGAGAGACTCTGTGAACTCAACTACATCCAAAACCTTCCGTCCCACCATACGTAAACATCAAAATTGATGTGATGTAAATGATGCTGCCATAGAGAGACACGGGAATGAGAAATATCGGCTACAGAATATCTGCCTAGAAGACAACACTTCATCGTCTACGACGATGAGAGAAATGACATGAATAACTTCTATGTTGTTTTGGAGACAATGTAATGGCCATAGTCATCATGAAGAACTCTAATACTTAGTGCTGACAGCACCATGATGCTCACTGACAAAATAAACATACTCCAGCAAAGGGCAAAAAACTTCAACAGCAATTCTAATCAATCGTCTTATATCTTCGGGAAGGCAACTAACAGATCGACTGCCCCATCTGGAAATAAACATATCACCTTCCAAGCTACCATCCCTTAATGAAACTGTAAAATCAACTGACCTGTTGTCCAATAGTAGAGATCTGGAATAGATGATATACAGTAGAAGTCTACAAAGCGGAAAGCGCACGTGACATAAGAACTGAATGAAATCTTCTAGTCAATGAGCACTCGTGGAATTATACAAGGATGCATCAATTATCAAACTATACAAGTGGAAAAGCAACATAAAATCCCGTGAGAAATATTAGCGCATCTCCTTCCTGTCAATAATCGAGATAATCTTTGCCAGACTTCTGCTGAATCATATTCTTTATCACATCAGTCACAACCTCTTGCAAGATAGTCGGTGTGAGTATAGGAAAGGACTATAATATTCGGATCGATACCGAACTGACCGTGAGAATTTCAGTCTGAGAGGGCTAGTTGCAGCCGACTTTTCTTAGAATTACAGCATGCCCTCTGTTGATCCCGGAAACCAGTGACATCTCCTATCAAGTTTGCCACAGATACTTAGCACAAATTATACTTATCAGCCTCAGACGAGTTTGCAGTGGATAGAAATAAGTTTTGGTTGATTCATCAGCTTCCGGTATGATCATATTAACGGTTGTACTTCGAATGCCAGTGAATTTGTGGGACTTATGAAAATTACAGTTATTGTTGCAATAAAAGGAAACCAAATTGCTGTGACAAAATTTTCTAAATCATAAACATATCTCGTAAGTATTGTATAGATTCCTATAATCTTTATTTGATATTAAAACAACCACACGTATACAGCATGAACATAAGTGTCTTATAGTTGTTTAATTCGCAGCTAAATTAACTGTGACAGGTAAATAGATTCGAGAAAGATGACCGAATATGATTCGTAATGGATCGATCGCTGAGTACAGTATATGTACTAAAACTGTTTAAACAAGCCCTTTGCATTTAAAAGATATTTATTGCTATCAGTTTGTGTTTTTATTGCTATCAATTAGGGTTTTTATTGCTATCAATTAGGGTTTTTATTGCTATCAATTAGGGTTTTTATTGCTATCAATTAGGCTTTTTATTGCTATCAATTAGGGTTTTTATTGCTATCAATTAGGGCTTTTATTGCTATCAATTAGGCTTTTTATTGCTATCAATTAGGGTTTTTATTGCTATCAATTAGGGTTTTTATTGCTATCAATTAACTTTTTTAAAATAATTATTCAAGTTATTATATATTTCTGTGATATACAGCTAAATTGTTACTACCACTTTTTTTCGCCGTGTGTTTTGCATCTTTCAAATTATTATGCTCCAAAGTGTAAAATTATTTGTGTATCAGAAAATGTATGATAGGTGATTCGTTAAGTTAAAGCCTTGATATGCTAATTGATATATTGTTGAGCTTTCAACGTCGTTTTCAAAGTATTTCAAATTTAAATAAAACGTTATTTCTCTAGTCATTCCAATAATTGTGTTAGTTACTTCGCTTTTTTACTAATAATAAATTGCCCACACTGTTGCATACGTTGCAAGCATATCGTTAAATTTGTTGAACATATATTTATAAAAATTTATGCATTTATTTAAATTTAAAATTTATTACTTTCTATCTTATCGATTGTTATTGATACTTTTATAGACTTTCATGTTAGGCATCGAAACCCTAATAGTTTTATTATTTCATTTATTATTTTAATATTTAACTTAATAAGTAAAATGTAAAGTTTTTATTTAGGTGTAAATAGTGTAGTTAAACGTTTGGAATAATTCCAGTAAGAGCCTGTTCTTCTATACATGAAAAAAAAAATCAAAAAGGACTTTAAAATAACGTTTTCGAGTAAACTTCTAAATACATTTTAACATTTTAGTGAAAGAAAATTTAACAAAATAGATCTTTCACATAATTGCTTATACAAATGATTACAAGAACATAAACGGTTGAGAAGAAAGAAAAGATTTTGATAAAAATCCACAACAAACACCCACGTAACTTAAATTTGCTTTTCTGAAGACTTTAAAACGAATCTGATTACAGTCAGAAATATTTTAATTATATCTACATTTATCATGACTGCATTCTAATATTACAAACGTTTGTTATTATAATCCTGACACCGGTTTGTATTTTTCACTGATATACAGTTGTGATCAATGCAGTGATGACGATGATCAAATTTTAAGGTTGTGAAATGCAGCTAATTTCAGTTCTAATTTCGATCTCTTCAGCAAAGTGTGAAATTATATATGATCAGACGCCTGAGCCAAATTTGTATTATAATATGTAAAGTTTTCGATGAAGCATAAAATGTTAAATACATGCTCTTAAGAGAATTTCATCTCCAGCCTTAAAATATGTATTTTGATTAGGAATAATTTTGATAGGTCAACCCTTAAAATTATAAACTAAAATATTTATCTATTGTTTAATTTTTGTAGTGGCTATGTGTACTCACTTTATGAAATTTTCCCATCCTTCCAGGCTTTTCTTCTAAATAAAGCACTGCTCTCTCTCTCTCTCTCTCTCTCTCTCTCTCTCTCTCTCTCTCTCTCTCTCTCTCTCTCTCTCTCTCTCTCTCTCTCTCTCTCTCTCTCTCTCACTTAATAAGTAAAATGTAAAGTTTTTATTTAGGTGTAAATAGTGTAGTTAAACGTTTGGAATAATTCCAGTAAGAGCCTGTTCTTCTATACATGAAAAAAAAATCAAAAAGGACTTTAAAATAACGTTTTCGAGTAAACTTCTAAATACATTTTAACATTTTAGTGAAAGAAAATTTAACAAAATAGATCTTTCACATAATTGCTTATACAAATGATTACAAGAACATAAACGGTTGAGAAGAAAGAAAAGATTTTGATAAAAATCCACAACAAACACCCACGTAACTTAAATTTGCTTTTCTGAAGACTTTAAAACGAATCTGATTACAGTCAGAAATATTTTAATTATATCTACATTTATCATGACTGCATTCTAATATTACAAACGTTTGTTATTATAATCCTGACACCGGTTTGTATTTTTCACTGATATACAGTTGTGATCAATGCAGTGATGACGATGATCAAATTTTAAGGTTGTGAAATGCAGCTAATTTCAGTTCTAATTTCGATCTCTTCAGCAAAGTGTGAAATTATATATGATCAGACGCCTGAGCCAAATTTGTATTATAATATGTAAAGTTTTCGATGAAGCATAAAATGTTAAATACATGCTCTTAAGAGAATTTCATCTCCAGCCTTAAAATATGTATTTTGATTAGGAATAATTTTGATAGGTCAACCCTTAAAATTATAAACTAAAATATTTATCTATTGTTTAATTTTTGTAGTGGCTATGTGTACTCACTTTATGAAATTTTCCCATCCTTCCAGGCTTTTCTTCTAAATAAAGCACTGCTCTCTCTCTCTCTCTCTCTCTCTCTCTCTCTCTCTCTCTCTCTCTCTCTCTCTCTCTCTCTCTCTCTCTCTCTCTCTCTCTCTCTCTCTCTCTCTCTCTCTCTCTCTCTCTCTCTCTCTCTCTCTCTCACTTAATAAGTAAAATTTAAAGTTTTTATTTAGGTGTAAATAGTGTAGTTAAACGTTTGGAATAATTCCAGTAAGAGCCTGTTCTTCTATACATGAAAAAAAAAATCAAAAAGGACTTTAAAATAACGTTTTCGAGTAAACTTCTAAATACATTTTAACATTTTAGTGAAAGAAAATTTAACAAAATAGATCTTTCACATAATTGCTTATACAAATGATTACAAGAACATAAACGGTTGAGAAGAAAGAAAAGATTTTGATAAAAATCCACAACAAACACCCACGTAACTTAAATTTGCTTTTCTGAAGACTTTAAAACGAATCTGATTACAGTCAGAAATATTTTAATTATATCTACATTTATCATGACTGCATTCTAATATTACAAACGTTTGTTATTATAATCCTGACACCGGTTTGTATTTTTCACTGATATACAGTTGTGATCAATGCAGTGATGACGATGATCAAATTTTAAGGTTGTGAAATGCAGCTAATTTCAGTTCTAATTTCGATCTCTTCAGCAAAGTGTGAAATTATATATGATCAGAAGCCTGAGCCAAATTTGTATTATAATATGTAAAGTTTTCGATAAAGCATAAAATGTTAAATACATACTCTTAAGAAAATTTCATCTGCAGCCTTAAAAGATGTATTTTGATTAGGAATAATTTTGATAGGTCAACCCTTAAAATTATAAATTAAAATATTTATCTATTGTTTAATTTTTGTAGTGGCTATGTGTACTCACTTTATGAAATTTCCCCATCCTTCCAGGCTTTTCTTCTAAATAAAGCACTGCTCTCTCTCTCTCTCTCTCTCTCTCTTCTCTCTCTCTCTCTCTCTCTCTCTCTCTCTCTCTCTCTCTCTCTCTCTCTCTCTCTCTCTCTCTCTCTCTCTCTCTCTCTCTCTCTCTCTCTCTCTCTCTCTCTCTCTCTCTCTCTCTCTCTCTCTCTCTCTCTCTCTCTCTCTCTCTCTCTCTCTCTCTCTCTCTCTCTCATCGACTGGTAGTCCGGACATACTGATTGGAAGTTTTTCGCTTATCAGTAAAGCATCGCTAGTCTTGGACTTTTTGACTTGCACTTTCCACAACCACAAATCACGTTACCATCTCCAACCCTCTTCTGTGGTAGACATTCTAGTAGAGATTAGAACTCATTTTTATTACACATGATTGTTTTCTTGGTTCATTCTCTTTGTAGTCTTTTTTTCTTCTCGTGGATAGCATCCGTTTATAAAATTTAGTCTAGGTCAGAAATGGATTGGCCGTTTCTTATGTTGCCGCACGGCTAAAGGTCACCAGCGATTTTCGGTCTTCAAATACTACGCTTTACATTTTCACCAATAAATGATTCAGTAGCAAATCTATGTTCCATATTTCAAAAACTTGAAAGTTATATCAGATGGGTGACAACCATTTGTAAACATCTGAGGCAGACGGACGTAAGAGTTGTATCACTTATATCAATAAAAAGCCTGTCAACTTGCCCTACTTTCCCTCTCTTTAGCATTATTTTGAAATCACAAGCCAAAGAGTTTGACTTCTCTTGTGTGGTAATTTCTCAACTGTGCATATTTATGGACTATGTCATTAAATGTAAAAAACTTTTAACTGTACCTTAACGAAATTATGGATGTATTATAAAATGATATGTCTAACAAGAACTTACATTTTAAGCTGGCTCACTAGAATTTACAAACTGCAGTTTAAAAACCAAAAATGTAATTGATTGTAGATAGACAAAAAGCATATTAATGCAAGGAATCTCTAGAGTTCATGAGCGCATGCTAGGTCTTGTAAGAGATCTACATGTATCATTCATGATTGCCTTTCTTGTGACAACTGTGTATTTTATACACGGCAATTATACATAGATCTGTCGCAATGCCATTAATAGACGGATAGACACTTCAGAAATATTTCACCGTATTAAAGTGACATAAAGAGTATTCATTTTGCAATAATTTACAATCAGGTTTTAAGGCATGTTGCTTGTCAATTAGCATTTAAATACTCTATTATATATGTATGCAATTAAAATGGTTTCATACATTGTTACTTGGGGAGGCATAGGTACAAGATATTTAATCCCAAAAGGAACAAAAACATCAAGAATCTAGACTTTCTGGCAACTTTGTGGGGAAAGGTTCTCTGTTTTTATTCTTTTAATTCTTTATTATGACCTATATAATATATATATATATATATATATATATATATATATATATATATATATATATATATATATATATATATATATATATATATATATATATATATATATATATATATATATCGTGGTAATATAAAAAATGGTTTTGCATTGTTCCAGTCAGGGTTGGACTTTATATTTCTATATCATTATTCAATAGGTTCGTGATAAAGAGCAAACGCAAACTTTTTTTCTTTTACAGATGAGAATCCTCATGGTAGCGTGTATGATGAAGTTAAGTTATAATTCATTTAAGATTTAAAAATACCCTTGCGCTATTGAATACTTAATGCGACGAGATGAAAGTAATGGACTTCCATTAAGAATCTTGCCGCATTTAATATTATATTTTTCATTTTGTGTAAAATATCTCATACGCATCCTTACCGTGTCTTGTGATTTTCTAACATGCTCATACATGATTTTACACAACACATACAGTAAGCTTTATTTAATGCCTAGAAATATGGATTCAGTAAAATCAAGTTTGGTTTTTAATCTCCTTTGTCCGTAAATGAGATAGTTCGACTTGCAGAGGAAACAGAAATAACATTTCACCGTCCGCCCATCCTAAACTCATAACATTTTCTTAAAACGACTCACCGTTCTATCGCACTGGAAGCGGTATAAACTAATGCAGCAATGCGGGCCACCATGCATGATTTGGGGGTTAAATTTGCCCCGAAAGCCTTCCTGAACTCAAAATGGTGGTTTGAGAACCACCCGTGGTCAGCCTATGCCTTGCAAGAAGCCGGCCCTAATTGAGGGTTTTGCAATAAGACCATGACATTCACTTATTTTATCTGCCTGTTCGGATAAATATAGTATTGTCAAATACTATCGGCTGGATATTATACACGCAGGTAAAACTTGGAATTTGACAACACTATGAACACATGATATTAAGAAGTACAAGGCCTGAAGTTTGCACACCTAGTCTTCGAATTGATCTGATGTGAGTGACTAAGAAACCTTAAAACTGTTTTTTTTTGATAAGGTAGTCACGTTACTAATTTGAACATGTAAAATCAAAATCTTTTCCATTGTACCTGTTACATTTTGGAGTTTCCTTTTGCAGACAGTGCAAAACATTTCTGTTTTTGGTGTTTATATGTTTTTATTAAGGAGCCGTCTTTTGTTTAAGGTTGGGGTTGTGCTGAGGAATGCAATTGGTCTCCAATTAAATTGCTCTCGGACATTTACTATGCAAAATTGTATGCTGTTTAGATTTAATTGCCCTACTTTAGCTGTGGCACAGGCTGTTGCATGAACGGTTACTTTATGAAACCATGCCAACATGTGGATTATAGCCATCCAGGCCAGCTTCCCGATTGCACACTGCACGAGAAGATGAGCTTACAATTCATGTATGAATTGTTCTTTAAAGAAAGAACAATCGGATATGATAATGAGCTTAAAACTTACTCTGCTTTTTATCGAAATTTATGTAAAGTTCATTGTTTCCTGTATTCAAGCACATTTCGGCACACATTGGCCCTCTCTCTCTCTCTCTCTCTCTCTCTCTCTCTCTCTCTCTCTCTCTCTCTCTCTCTCTCTCTCTCTCTCTCTCTCTCTCTCTCTTTTTCTCTCTCTCTCTCTCTCTCTCTCTCTCTCTCTCTCTCTCTCTCTCTCTCTCTCTCTCTCTCTCTCTCTCTCTCTCTCTCTCTCTCTCTCTCATCGACTGGTAGTCCGGACATACTGATTGGAAGTTTTTCGCTTATCAGTAAAGCATCGCTAGTCTTGGACTTTTTGACTTGCACTTTCCACAACCACAAATCACGTTACCATCTCCAACCCTCTTCTGTGGTAGACATTCTAGTAGAGATTAGAACTCATTTTTATTACACATGATTGTTTTCTTGGTTCATTCTCTTTGTAGTCTTTTTTTCTTCTCGTGGATAGCATCCGTTTATAAAATTTAGTCTAGGTCAGAAATGGATTGGCCGTTTCTTATGTTGCCGCACGGCTAAAGGTCACCAGCGATTTTCGGTCTTCAAATACTACGCTTTACATTTTCACCAATAAATGATTCAGTAGCAAATCTATGTTCCATATTTCAAAAACTTGAAAGTTATATCAGATGGGTGACAACCATTTGTAAACATCTGAGGCAGACGGACGTAAGAGTTGTATCACTTATATCAATAAAAAGCCTGTCAACTTGCCCTACTTTCCCTCTCTTTAGCATTATTTTGAAATCACAAGCCAAAGAGTTTGACTTCTCTTGTGTGGTAATTTCTCAACTGTGCATATTTATGGACTATGTCATTAAATGTAAAAAACTTTTAACTGTACCTTAACGAAATTATGGATGTATTATAAAATGATATGTCTAACAAGAACTTACATTTTAAGCTGGCTCACTAGAATTTACAAACTGCAGTTTGAAAACCAAAAATGTAATTGATTGTAGATAGACAAAAAGCATATTATAGCAAGGAATCTCTAGAGTTCATGAGCGCATGCTAGGTCTTGTAAGAGAGCTACATGTATCATTCATGATTGCCTTTCTTGTGACAAATGTGTATTTTATACACGGCAATTATACATAGATCTGTCGCAATGCCATTAATAGACGGATAGACACTTCAGAAATATTTCACCGTATTAAAGTGACATAAAGAGTATTCATTTTGCAATAATTTACAATCAGGTTTTAAGGCATGTTGGTTGTCAATTAGCATGTAAATACTCTATTATATATGTATGCAATTAAAATGGTTTCATACATTGTTACTTGGGGAGGCATAGGTACAAGATATTTAATCCCAAAAGGAACAAAAACATCAAGAATCTAGACTTTCTGGCAACTTTGTGGGGAAAGGTTCTCTGTTTTTTTTCTTTTAATTCTTTATTATGACCTATATAATATATATATATATATATATATATATATATATATATATATATATATATATATATATATATATATATATATATATATATATATATATATATATCGTGGTAATATAAAATATGGTTTTGCATTGTTCCAGTCAGGGTTGGACTTTATATTTCTATACCATTATTCAATAGGTTTGTGATAAAGAGCAAACGCAAACTTTTTTTCTTTTACAGATGAGAATCCTCATGGTAGCGTGTATAATGAAGTTAAGTTATAATTCATTTAAGATTTAAAAATACCCTTGCGCTATTGAATACTTAATGCGACGAGATGAAAGTAATGGACTTCCATTAAGAATCTTGCCGCATTTAATATTATATTTTTCATTTTGTGTAAAATATCTCATACGCATCCTTACCGTGTCTTGTGATTTTCTAACATGCTCATACATGATTTTACGCAATACATACAGTAAGCTTTATTTAATGCCTAGAAATATGGATTCAGTAAAATCAAGTTTGGTTTTTAATCCCCTTTGTCCGTAAATGAGATAGTTCGACTTGCAGAGGAAACAGAAATAACATTTCACCGTCCGCCCATCCTAAACTCATAACATTTTCTTAAAACGACTCACCGTTCTATCGCACTGGAAGCGGTATAAACTAATGCAGCAATGCGGGCCACCATGCATGATTTGGGGGTTAAATTTTCCCCGAAAGCCTTCCTGAACTCAAAATGGTGGTTTGAGAACCACCCGTGGTCAGCCTATGCCTTGCAAGAAGCCGGCCCTAATTGAGGGTTTTGCAATAAGACCATGGCATTCACTTATTTTATCTGGCAGTTCGGATAAATATAGTATTGTCAAATACTATCGGCTGGATATTATACACGCAGGTAAAACTTGGAATTTGACAAAACTATGAACACATGATATTAAGAAGTACAAGGCCTGAAGTTTGCACACCTAGTCTTCGAATTGATCTGATGTGAGTGACTAAGAAACCTTAAAACTGTTTGTTTGTTTGACCAGGTAGTCACGTTACTAATCTGAACATGTAAAATCAAAATCTTTTCCATTGTACCTGTTACATTTTGGAGCTTCCTTTTGCAGACAGTGCAAAACATTTCTGTTTTTGGTGTTTATATGATTTTATTATGGAGCCGTCTTTTGTTTAAGGTTGGGGTTGTGCTGAGGAATGCAATTGGTCTCCAATTAAATTGCTCTCGGACATTTACTATGCAAAATTGTATGCTGTTTAGATTTAATTGCCCTACTTTAGCTGTGGCACAGGCTGTTGCATGAACGGTTACTTTATGAAACCATGCCAACATGTGGATTATAGCCATCCATGCCAGCTTCCCGATTGCACACTGCGCGAGAAGATGAGCTTACAATTCATGTATGAATTGTTCTTTAAAGAAAGAACAATCGGATATGATAATGAGCTTAAAAATTACTCTGCTTTTTATCGAAATTTATGTAAAGTTCATTGTTTGCTGTATTCAAGCACATTTCGGCACACACTAGCCCTGCCTCTCTCTCTCTCTCTCTCTCTCTCTCTCTCTCTCTCTCTCTCTCTCTCTCTCTCTCTCTCTCTCTCTCTCTCTCTCTCTCAATTTTATTAGATACAAATAATCAGTGAGGAAAACCATCAGTAAGTTCTGTTGAATAAGATCGTCCTTCTCTGTTCATTATTTTAAGTGTTATCAACATTCGCATGATTGATATCATATAATTGGTCATATAACACTGCATAATTGTTAGATTTGTCTCCTCTTATTTAGCAAGGTAATGGGTTATTACAGTAAGATCGGACGAAATCATAACAACATGACTGAAATAGGGACCTATATCAGCACGTGAAATACTATACTTTTGATTCGGCAAACTGACATTCCTTTTTAAATCTCCACTTCAAGTCTAAGGGAGATAACTACTAAGACATGTAAAAGTGTACTACGAGCGGTTACGTCTCTATTGAATCTATAACCAAATTTTACAACTAAAAATACTTCTGGAGAGGCTTTATTCCCAGGAGAGAGAGAGAGAGAGAGAGAGAGAGAGAGAGAGAGAGAGAGAGAGAGAGAGAGAGAGAGAGAGAGAGAGAGAGAGAGAGAGAGAGAGAGAGAGAGAGAGAGAGAGAGAGAGAGAGAGAGAGAGAGAGAGAGAGAGAGCGGGAGCGAGAGAGAGTGAGGGAGAGAGAGAGAGAGAGAGAGAGAGAGAGAGAGAGAGAGAGAGAGAGAGAGAGAGAGAGAGAGAGAGAGAGAGAGAGAGAGAGAGAGAGAGAGAGAGAGAGAGAGAGAGAGAGAGAGAGAGAGAGAGAGAGAGAGAGAGAGAGAGAGAGAGAGGAGAGAGAGAGAGAGAGAGAGAGAGAGAGAGAGAGAGAGAGAGAGAGAGAGAGAGAGAGAGAGAGAGAGAGAGAGAGAGAGAGAGAGAGAGAGAGAGAGAGAGAGAGAGAGAGAGAGAGAGAGAGAGAGAGAAAAAAGAGAGAGAGAGAGAGAGAGAGAGAGAGAGAGAGAGAGAGAGAGAGAGAGAGAGAGAGAGAGAGAGATCGGGTTAGAAATATTAAGGACAGAGTTAGCTGCTAACAGAGGTATCCTGCCAAGATAACTGATTGGCGATTTGAAGTTTACTTGTTTGCTGTGAAAAGGTCTGGACGTTTGTTTTTTTGTTTTTGTTTTTTTTTTTTGTCTTTTCTGGTCAGTCATATTCCCATTTCTAGTTATGGAAAATAGTATTTGGTCACCATGCACACAGCAAGAAATATTCCAGCTTTATTCGAAAGAGGTTAACTGCAGCTTCTGTATAAGATCAACAGCATATAAGGGAAGCTATGCTGTCGGTACAGTTTTATTCCTATTTTTTTTTAAAAAATGCACAAAAATGCACTACTTTGAATTTGCAATTTTATAATTAAATATTAAATCCAACTGAGTGCAAAATAGAGTTGACCAAATCGACCTTATTTCAGTATGTCTATACTTCAAGCAAAATAAAATTTGGACGAAATATTTAATCTTTTGCGTTATCGTAATCGTTATTTAAAAATACAAATTGCTTTTCTGGGAATTTTAACCAAAAAAATAGGAAATTCTGTTCATGCGTACTATTTCAACGAAAATAGGTCTAACAAATCTACCATGTGGATTAGTGATTTAAGTGGCTCATCGTAAAATTACAGCATACTGCCAAACATGTCAATAAAGCTTACCACTGGCGCATCTAATAGACTAGTATTTTTTGGAGTGGGAGCTTAAACAGGTAGGAAAAGAGACTGTAGGAGCGAACACCCTGCCGATTGAGTAAGGTTTATACCCCCACCCCGAAGTTCCAATATTTCAAGTATTTCTAGGGCAATTTTGAACAAACTATCTAGAAAGGAAAATTCGTTATAAGAAACTGGTAGTTTCGGGCTTATTTTAGCGATATTAGATAGTAGCCTATCCTCTCTCTGAACATTATGGGGAAATGACCGTTGTATAAAGGTAACTGTCTACCAAGAAGTTGGATTCAAAGGGAACTAAGTGACCGTTATATATAATTGGCCGAAAATTAGACTTGAGCATTATTGCAGGAATTATTCTGTTATGACACGAGCTCAAGATATCTTTGTGACTTAATGCACAGATGGACTGCGCAGACGCAAAATATCAATGGTAATTTGCTGATATAAAAGAACGCTTATGAACCTTATCGTGCGAGCACAATCTATTTCTCAACTGCTTCCAACGTCTGTTTGAATGATTTGGGATATTAGCTTTTGGATTTATATCGCAGCAGTGACTGCAAATTCGTGTAATTTTATAATTGAATCGTAGCAGTACAACCAAGAAAACAATTAGAGACAAATAGTTATTACTTTAGTGTCCTTAGAGCGCTTAACGTTTCACAATGACGGGTAAAAGTTTAATTTTGATAAACACGTCCGCCTAAAGTTTCTTTCAATTATTTTGCTGTAAGAATAATTTAGGTACTTTTTAAAACGTACAAAAAGGGACAATACAGTAAAGTTGGATCATCCTATTTTTCCTCCAGTGAAATCAATCCTAATTAAGAATATTCTCTATTTTCAAATCATTAATTGAAACAAAATTCGAAGACCTGTTGTAACCAAATGATGTTTAGGTCTTTTTTCTTGGTTGATGATTCAATTGGCCTAACCGATACATTGTAAAACCAAAAAAAGTTGAACATATCTTCTTTAGCAAAAAATGCAGGCAATTACAGGTATGATGCACATTTAATGCATGCTAAATTACGCGAGGAAGCTGAATAAACACTTCAAGCTTTATTACCATAGACGTAACATTGTCAAGAAAACCTTGCAACATTTAAAGTAAAATAACAATCAGATGTACCATGAAAAGTTCTAATCCGAGTTTTCGATGACCTTTCTCATCCAGTTTAAAATATTTGGAATACGATATTTGGGGTGAGAGGTCATAACATACATTTTATCGAAAATATGTTTTTGCCGAAAATTCCCTGTAGTGACATAGAATTAATATATTTAGACCGAGGCTGGCATAATTAAGCGGTATTTGGTATAATCGTACTTGTCATCTATAACAATGTTGTGGCGTGCCTTTCTTTTGATTTTACACCCATCCCAGATTTGTTGGAGTGGGTGTTCGCCACTTGGGTATTGTTGTCTAGTGGTGACCACCGACGGTTTAATTTGCCCGGGACGAGTAAATATCTATAGCAATTGAGAAATGTCGGATGGAATAGATAAAACACTGAGCAGGTATATAGAACAGATAAATCGAGCCCCCGTTACAAATAAAGACAATTTAATCAAGGATATCTAGCAATACAGTTCAAAACAAAAAAATAATAATAATAGTACAATACGATAGAAAGATACACTTCTTTCTTTTGACTTAGCTTATTGCACGAATTTAGGAATACAAGAAATAATGAGACCAAAAGCCAATCTTTTACGGAATAGAATTTAAATCATCATTTTGATCACATTGAATATATCAGTCATTGCCTTGTACAGTTTTTGTAACCTGATAGTCTGGTTTCAGTCCAAATTCCACCGCGACAGTTCCTTTCGACTCCCTGCGCTGGTAAGTTCAGATCTATTTCACTTTGACTCTCTTTCCGAAATTGGCAGGTGCCGTCCTTCAACTTGTGTCCACTTTGGGTCCGTAAGACGTAATACGTTAAACGTATATTCCAGAGCTATCCCGACCCTTCAAAATAACAAAATAAACAACCTAAATATTCCGCCACATTTTACTTGGGGAAATAAATCAATACCTTCACCGTATCGTTAGATCAGATAAATTGTATCCTAAACTCAGACCTATTCTACGGGTATCTAGTTTAACTAGCCCTGACAGAACGTAAACAATCTCGATTCACAAAATTAATGCTCACTAAATGGCTATTCTTACACCCTTACTGAGACGTTAGTTCCATGTTAAACGCAATTACACAAAAAATGAAATCCCTTGCTACTGAGTTTATACAACACTAAAGTGGATATTCTTATTTAAACTTATATATACGTTGGAGACTTCATACGGATTCTCTCATTTCCATAAAAAGGCACACAATTCTAAATGCATAATTTCCACCAATAAACGAACTATAAGTTCAAAAATTCGTCAATGTTTGCATAACGAAAAATATCGTTGAACGCACTCTAATAAACGAACTCAAAATATGTATCAAGAAATTAAATCTATGAACTTAACAAATAAAGTCATGCAGATACATTGGGATAAATCCTACAATCATCATAGTAATATCAATGACTCATATAATATTGTTGAAAATACCTTGTTTCTCCAATCTCTTACTTCCAGAACTTGTATGTCAATTTTCCCCAGAAAATTCCTTTCCCTGAATAACATTTATTTTACGAGAACTTTACTCATTAAAATTATGGAGCCTTCTGGTCCTATTCTTCCTTCTTTCTTGTGGAGAATTGTGGACTAATTTAAAAATTCTCTATTTGCACATTAAAACTGAATGGGTTTTTCTTTTGTGAAACCACACCCGCTTTACAGCGTAACCAAGCAGAATTACAAAAACCTCCCGCTTTTCAAGCATTAAACAATGTATTATGACTATGAACAAATGGCTACCAACTGGTTCATGGACGATATCACTTCTGTCAGCTTCCATGCAAAACCATAACTTGAACTCTGTTCCGGTAAGTTTAAACAGAGTAAGAGCTTAATTATAAATCAATAACTCCTGACTTTAGCTGAATCAATCCGTACATTATGACTCTCTAAATACGGCCGTTTCCCTATAAATCTCATTAATGGTACATGGTCTTAACAGTGTTCTACCACAATTAACAATACAAAGATTGACCTAATCATTTGGTCCTTTAGAAATGCATATTTATTATTTCATCTGTAGCAATTAAAATGAATTTCGTTGCGATAAACAAAAGTGTCGCTGATAACTGTGACCTACATTTGCCAATAGTAGTACCCTCCAAAGACAATAAACTGTTTAGAATTTGGAATTTGGCAAATGTGATAGGATACAATGCAGTCCGCTGTATCTTATTGGTCATTCGTTTCGTTTGGCACAGTTAGGGATCACATCTATACGAAAGCCCGAAGTCATTCAAATGCCCGTGATGAAGCATGGTGAGATTGTATATGAACTCAGATCACAATTATTTCTCCTCTTAAGTCCCTGAGTATTTTTTTTTCTTTTCAGTACTGACATTTCCATTGTATCCAAATCCTAGTGAATCATATGTTAATCTAATGTATTTTCAATGATGAGCTTACAGTGAGGTTCCTGTCGTAAACTTACTAGCATTTTTGTTTACCAGAAACAATACCTCATTACTAGCTGTGCACTGTCGCCCACAAAAACCCCAGATAACTACGCCACAATGCTCATATTACGCAGAATAACGAATGTCCTTCAAATCAATACCAAATAACTCCTAAATCTAACTCTCGCATCACCACCAAAATGTAACATGGCAAAATGCTCTAAAACAAACTGGGACTGCATTCGTAGGTACTCACCCGGAAGTAATAATTTTGACCAGTGACCATATACTATGGATCAAGTGACATCAAATGGCGTATTTGGAACTGATGACATATCACTGCTGGGGCAATGAACTAGATGTGATAACAAAAGCAGTAAAACTGTCTGACCTGATATTATAGCCTTGGGCTGATTTGTGGCCGCGATATAGAACAAGCATACAAAATGACCGATTATCGGCTTTGCTCATCACATGTCTATAAACTGTCATATGAAAAAGTCCAATAAAGCGCCCAGTCTGATTGCTTGACTGGGTGCCCAATGTTTACCAAATTGTGGTTTTTCAGTCATGTTTGTTTTGGTAACTGTGCAATATTTATAAAATTGACTGAGTCACCTAGATAATTTTCTTTATAATTTTAAATCTTTATGATTATGAAATATGTTATACCATTTCAATGACAGTTTTATATTGTAATTATTTCTTCAGAACTAAAGCACCTAGTTAATTACTCAAAAGATCGTTCTTTTCAAATCTAAAACGTCATTTGGGAAAGTAATCAATGATATTATACAACATCACTCTTGTACCACTTTCTTTCATATTTGCCTTATATTTATCTATCTAATATAACTCGAATATTTATGCATTATTTAGGGCCTGATCCATTTAGAAAGAAGGTAACGTGGCTGTTGAATAGAGAGTTAAATATTTATTTGTACGGTCCTTGCTAGATGCAGAAACGGTCCTATACCCATTGTGAAAGTAAACTCGGCTATAGCAAATATTAAGGCGAAATGTCCAATCACCAGGTTACTTGATCTACCTTCATATACAAATTGACCGCTTTAATACGTATTGACCTCTGGACGATAGGAACGAATGACCCACGTGCTGCAATTTACACAGCGATGAAATCAGGATGGAAAATCTTGATATATTGATAAATATTAATATGTGTGAAAGCTAAAGTAGTCGGAAAAGAAAGAAAAGTATCCCAATGGATTATTTACAATATATTTTAAGTGCAAAAAAATGCCTAAGAAATATAATGTGCCTAATTATATACAGTCATACAAAGACTTACTTATAGACTAAGACCGAAAGTAAACACTCCATGCATTATCCTTCTTATAACCACCTAAATAATGGTCCGGATTATTTCACCTGTTGACACAGATCTCTGACCGCTCAGGTGTCTTAAGTGGTTAGAGCGTACGCTCGTATGCGGAAGGTCGCGGGTTCGAACCCTGGTCTAGTTATACCAAAGAATAATAAAAATGGTACTTACATCTGCCTCGCTAGGCTCTCAAAATTATTATTAATAAAATTATGTCCAAAAAATTTTAACACCCCCACCCCTTACAAATTAACAATACCTTATACTGCTGGCTTTTATGCTAAGAAAAAAAAATATGGAAATTGAAAAGTCTACAAATAAAATTTTAATACATTTTTATTTGTTTAACAGATTTCCAATTGACCATAACACTTTGAATATGTGAAAAATCGAGACTATATTCCTATTTTTCTATTTCTGAAATATTAAATTTATTATAAAAAATAACATTGTTGGCATCATTTTATTTTGAACTCCTTCCCCATGTCAACAATTGTCAAACATTTTCAAAACCCCTCATCCCAATTTTGTTGACCTAATTCATGGGCGTCCCCTTGCGTGAGTTCTAGTTTCGAGCTCAGCTACAGTGGCTACGTGAGAAAGCTGGTCAGTAGCTTCTCGTTGCTTATCCGAGATTTTCTTCCTCTATCTGTTATTCTGGCCGCCATGTATAGTCTCTCCATTGCTGAATATTGTCACTAAACGCCATAATAACAACATTAACAACCATGTTTGAAGTATTTAACATTTGTTACCCTAATGTTTCACGTTATATACCTTTCACATAATTTTGTTTTAAACTTTACCTCTTATGTTTACCTTGCTGTACTTCATCTTAACGTTTGTGCGAAGGGCTTATCTCTCTTCATTCTACATGCTTAGAAATTTAACTTTAAATTGACAGCATATAAACATATTTGTGATGACATGTCAGAACACGCTAATACATACACACATACATACATACACACATACATACATACATACATACATACATACATACATACATACATACATACATACATACATACATACATACATACATGCATGCATGCATGCATGCATGCATGCATTCATGCATACATACATACATACATACATACATACATACATACATACATACATACATACATACATACATACATACATACATACATACATACATACATACATACATACATACCATTATGGGTTTTGAAAGGAAATATATTATCCTTTTTGAGTTTGTAAGATGAAAGAAAATGTATTGTTGTTAGCACCCAACTGTATAAGTATGACGTCTGTAATTCAATCTAGATATATAGATTGAAAATCAGTACAGTAATGTGGATGTTAATATTCAGATACCAGTCTACGTCACAGTTTAAATGGGTTAGCATTGACTATACCGCTTTAAGAACAACATCAAAGGGATTTTTCGATTGCTAGAAATAATTTGTCAATGACGCACTTTGGCCCTCTGGAGATAACCACATGTATGTGCTATCAATACAAATTTGGATGCATAAACTTGTTTAAAAGTTTAAAATTTTGAAAAGTTTTATTTAACTATTTAGCCATAACACAAAACAAGAAAAGTATATTTAAAAACCAATATGTTTAAAAAAAAACAAACAAACAGAATACATGTGTTAATGTAAGAGTTTTGCAATGTTTGATCAGCAATGAGTTGTATCAATGTGCGATGAGTGAGCTACTATCGGTGAGATGAGTGATCCAACATTAGTGTAGAAGTTGTGAGGCGAGTGATCATATATGGATGACGATAATACGGACGTTGTGGAATAAGTGATCAGGTATGAGTGATTTTTATGTAGAAGAGGTGTCAAGATCTGTTGAGAGTTGTGAGGCAAAATCATTCCCATGTGCAAGAAAAACACTAGTAATTATAATATTCTGTAATGGACATACATACATACATACATACATACATACATACATACATACATACATACATACATACATACATACATACATACATACATACATACATACATACATACATACATACATACATACACACACACACACACACACACACACATACATACATACATACATACATACATACATACATACATACATACATACATACATACATACATACATACATACATACATACATACATACATACATACATACAGTTACCACTCTATGGTCTTACATTATGTAACATCAAGAAGAGAAGCCATTAAGTTTAGTAAAATCAGCGAATAATTTATTTCTTTCAGTTATAAATTAACGCTTTAAAATGTAAACTTAAGTATAGTGAATTAAATCCCAAATGATCCTAATTGTTCTATCACAAGTCCAAACATATATAATGTTCCGAATGAAATCCATTAGATAAGATGTACCATATAAATGCAATCCAGAATGTTTTAGAATGAGTTATCAATAATTCTACATTCGAATTTTAATAGAATGTTCAATAAATAATTTATATAAACAATTCATCTAAAATATTATCTCAACAGAAATATAGATGATTGGAGAGACTCATATGAACACATGAATGTATAATTGTTTAAAACATTTCTTGATATACAAACCCCACTTGACCGGCAGCGTAATAGATATTCTGCGGAAAAATCCACAAACTCATGATCAAGGTCAGATTTTGAACTCAGATTCAAGTAACAATCTTGCTCATCACTTAAAAGCCTGACAAAAGTCAGGTAGGCAAACTTCGAATACAGGGCACGATATATATATGCAGTATATATAAACTGAGTAAACTGACACACTCATGTTAAGTCTGTCTTAGATGTAACTCATAGAGCAAATACAGACTTCAAGCTTGGTAAATTGCAAGTGTTTTCATATAGGACATATTCATGAAACATTTTTCAGAAGGTTATATTTGCCACCAAGTCTTGTTTCGCATTTGCTGTCATTAATGGAGAACTATAATATATTCTTTACAACGTTGTTATTTATTTATCCATTTCAGCTGGGGCACCGTTTGGGGAATACAAGGTTACTTCATGATTGTCAGAGATCAGAAGAACATGTGCGGTGTTGCAACTTTATATATATATATATATATATATATATATATATATATATATATATATATATATATATATATATATATATATATATATATATATATATATATATATATATATATATATATATATATATAACAACTCGCCTCATAAAGAAAAATGAATATCCATGCAATAGTTGTTTCTTTTGCATATTATTGTGTTATATATATATATATATATATATATATATATATATATATATATATATATATATATATATATATATATATGATAAGTAGTTACATCATAGGAAGATGTCTCACGAATGGGATAAACTATGCACAAAATAAAAGCAAGAAAGTATCTAAAATACACATAGGAATTCATCTGCAATCACAAATCGTTTTTTATGATGAGTCTAATATCAGTAGTGTCCTCCTGCGTCGTCAAACACCATTTCAACTTTCTCTGTCTTTTGGTTTTCAGTTTGTTAATGAAAGTAAGGGTCTTGTGGTCACTAAATACAGTAATACGAGAAGAACATGAACAAATATTTCACTTCAAAATGCTGCAAACCCAATACCAATGTCAACGATTCTTTTTGATTGCGAAATAATTTTTGTGGTGCTTGTTTAATTGTTTAGAAGAGCACACTGGATGATCCACAGAGCACACTGGATGATCCACAGAGCACACTGGATGATCCACAGAGCACACTGGATGATCCACAGAGCACACTGGATGATCCATGTTTTGTTCTTGAATTAATAATTGATCCACCAATACATCACTTGTATCAACAGACATGTTAAATAGTTTGTTAAAATTTGGAGCTAAAAGAACTAGTGCACTTTAAGTATAGCCATCATTTTAATGTAATTTGAACAAAATGTCTGATAATATACATACCATAATATTGCATCAGTTGCTTTTTACTGGAAATGATTGGGATTAACGTGTACATTCACTGTTGTTTGATTTTAGGGTATCAGTTCAAGAATCATTAGGCGTGAACTGATATTTGGACACTCTATCCGTGGACCATTGACACTGTTTAAAGAGAAAATATTTTCAACCTGCAAACAGAAATTAATCCTCTTCTGATTTCAAATATAACTTTTTAAAGACTTGAGCAGTAGCAAAAACTGAACTTCCCCCAAAACTGTCAAAAATGAAATTAAGGTATGACAGAACCAAAAAGGAAAGTAGTTTTTATTTTAATGATAGAGTTCTCGGTTTCTTGCCTATACCTCAAAATCCTCTTCGGGATAACATTTATGGCCCGAATACAATTGGAAACAAAGTAGGTTATTGAAATTGTACTATGAACGCTGCGTAAACAGAAAACAAATTTGTCAAAAAATATGTTAAAGGTTATTTTCGTAGAAATAACATAGTTAATTATTCCATAAATTTAGTTGTATTTTAGGTAAAACTGGGTTTTAACTGTTGACCAAAGACGTGATTTGTGTCTCCATGTGTTAGTTGTTGTTGTTGTTGAGCTTAACGCCATTTTTCAGCACACATGGCGGCCAGTATTAATGGTGGAGGAAGAAACCGGGAAATAACCGGAAAGAACCACCAACCCACGAGAAGCTACTGGCAAGCTTTCTCACATATCCACATTCGCCGAATCCTAGACTCGAACCCACGCAAACAGAGGTGAGATGGCAGTAATCCGTAACAGACAGCGCTTTAGACCACTGGGCCACTCGGGGCCCCTTCCATGTGTTAGTAACATTGCCTTACAATATTGTAGCACTTGTTGTACTCTCGTATGCCACATATGTGTGGTCTAAGATTTGTTTTTATTAACGAAATTTTTGTTCTGTTCTGTCCTCATCTGCCGTGCTTGTATCACGTTTTAGAACATATTCTGGGACACAGTAAAGTTTAAATCTGTAGATGTTAAGGTCAAGGCTATCATTGAATTTCCTGTGCCAATTAGTGAAAGGAATATTTGTAAGATTTGTTACTTCCAGCGCCCTTCTATTTTGGTACTTCTATTAATGTAAGTAATAAAGAAATTCTGTCAATAAAATGTCTTCGTTATAAATTCGGCATGGTAAAACGGTATTTTAGAGTGTGTTTACTTTCGGTGGTTTGTTTAATTAAGAAAGACATATAATGAAAAACATTGCTTACCAATCCGCCGTTCTAAGTTTAGGTTTCTTCTTAGAAACCCTTTGCTAGCATATGGTATATATTACATACTTAATTTTTCAACCTATATTATATAAATGCATGTGTTATCATAGTAGATGTATGATGAATGTTTTCACTCTTTTTATTCATTGCTATTCTAGGAATGAATGCACTTGACAGAAATGAGTAAATAATTAGTTTAACAGTGAAATGGAAAACAGTGGTAAAGTTTTTTGAATATTTTTTTCTTTCTTACATAAAAGGTTTCCGTGTAATGCTACACTTTTAGAAATTATAAGAAGAAAACAAACATCTCAAATGAATTATGTGAGTAAGCGACTGTATCTAAACCGGAATCAAGAAGTCTGCGAAATGGGGTTTAATATGAAACGGAAAAGTGAAGATGACAAAAAGAAAACAAATTTAAAAATAAAGACAAAAAAAGAATATTATTTAAACCTTCAGCGACTTCTCTTGACACAAGTGTCTTTCTTGTTCCTACAGCAACAACGTGGTTCTTGCTGGGCCTTCTCCGCCACTGGATCACTTGAGGGTCAACACTTTCAGAAGACTGGACAGCTCGTGTCTCTCTCCGAACAGAACCTTGTGGACTGCTCCCAAAGTGAAGGCATCTGACATTTAATGCCAAAACTTTGGAGTGTTTCACTTTAGATTCCTGTAAATTGTATGTGATGTGTTCGCAATTTTAATGGGACGAAAACTTTTCCCATATCCCGTAATTGGTGCGAAGGCACGTGTGATACATGAAACTCAGAACTTTTGTATTTACTAGTCTAAGTATTTGAAGCCGACGTTTGTGTAACGGGGAGGATATGAAAATGGGAGATATGGATCGGATTGTGCTGAACCTAACGCGTTAACCTAAAATGGACACAATGGAACTTGAGTAAAGTATAATGTGAAAACGTTCGCAAATTTTTTCAGCCTTATATTCGAAACGAAAATTATGGTTGTTCAAAAGTCACTAGCGACGTGCACTGGACTTAACTAGAAAGACTGGGTTTCAAACTCATACACCTTTCACTGACATAACTGAACAGAAACGATTGAATTTAGACGCATAATCCAGTGCCATACCGTCTGCTGATTCGTTGTGAGGACGCATGCGTATATAAAATTTCTATTGGACCCCAATGATTTCGAGACCGGATAATGCAGGCTGTCCAAGATACAAAGACGTGATCCATTGAGAAAACTGGAATTTTATATGTCATAAGGATTTTCTTTCAAACCGTCTCTGTTCAAATTTCTGCTATATATACATACACACACAAACACACACATATATATATATATATATATATATATATATATATATATATATATATATATATATATATATATATATATATATATATATATATATATATATATATATATATATCATACTCACTAAGTGGTGAAGAATATGCCCTCTGCATTTCGTAATAAGTGACTAGTGGAACTAGGAATCGAGGTAGATCAGTCGATAGTGTGCATAAATCATGGTTTAAAAGGTGTGGGTTCAAATCCTACCATCAAATCAACTTGTGTTGGCGTGTCACTGGGAATGACACTAAACTCCATCTGAATCAAGCTAAATAACCTGATTGTGTTGTTGTGTAAACCACCAATCCCGAATATTCCGTACACTGTTAGTTTTATCATATTTCTTCTGAACATTTTAAAGAGCTTCAATTTAAACATACTTTCTGAGTTAACAATTTGCTAAAATGTGAATATCCATGGTATTTACTAAAAACAAATTCAAAATACTTATGTATGGAACTATCTATGCGAAATTACGAAACAAAATCAGCAAAGTAATTTTTCTTATCCAGGCAAGCACGGATGTGGAGGTGGTTTCATGGACTATGCTTTTATGTTTTTCAGTACGTCATCGTTAACCACGGAATCGATACTAAGGATTTATATCCATACACTGCCAGGGTACTCTCTCTCTCTCTCTCTCTCTCTCTCTCTCTCTCTCTCTCTCTCTCTCTCTCTCTCTCTCTCTCTCTCTCTCTCTCTCTCTCTCTCTCTCATACACATGCATATATGAAAATATGCATTTATTAAACTCACATTCTACTAAAACTTAAAACCAACAAAACTTAATAATTAAAGAACACTACGAACTACAATCTCTGCAGTAAATTAACATTCTTATTATCCTGGCAAGGGCATACTAATTCGTACTGTAAGCAAAAGAATCAACATTTGATAAGAAATTATGGAGCAGTTCAGCTTATGCGTTTCTTTCTCAATTTTAATGGATTTGATTCCTAAAGAGAGGAGAGACAGCGTACTAGAGAACTTTAGTTTCAAACTTGTCACTTTGTATAAAAACCAAAACTACGATACTGCAGATTATGGTGCGAAAGAACAGCCTTTTGTAGACATACAGCTGGTCTTATCAAGGATATATTTTCTAAAATTAACACGGGATTCTTTGAATAAAACTCCTTTTGAGCATACATCTGCTTCAAACAGTAGAGAGAAAAATGTAATCCGTGCTATAAATGTGACTAACAGAATCGTCAAGGATAGGTACTAAGCAGTTATCCAAAGATGGTGATTCGGTAGACAAGTTTTACATGTTCATGATGGAATCGAAAACAGAAAATACAAAAATCGAATTGTTTGTGGCATAATGTAATACAATGTATGTTGATCATTCACATTCCTTTTTTTCTTGCTTCGTTGCCAGGACCGGACCTACAAGTTCAAGAACCAATCTGTTGGAGCCACCGAGGTCAGCTACATGGATATATAGAGCCAGGGTGTATCAGACCTTCAGAAGGCCGTAGCAACCGTAGGTCCCATTTCAGTTGCGATGGACGGTAACCACGCCTCTTTTCAGCTATGCAAGACAGGAATCTACTCAGAAACTCAATGCAGTTCTACCAAGTTAGATCGTGGCATACTGGTAGTGGGATATGGCAGCCAGAACGGTCAGGACTACTGGTTGGTCAAAAACAGGTACGAACATGGTCAGATAGAAACATTTTGTTTCTGGTGTCAATACATTTTGTTATGGCGCCAGTCAATCTTTATAAAAAAAACTAGAAGTTTTGAGAATACTATTTGTAAATTGCTACGAATTAGATTTTTTAGAGGTCCACTCCTTTGTTTTTCAACAACTGCTGTGAAATTTCCTGCTGGAAATTGATACATGTAAATCTTCATATGTACATATGTAGGCGATACAAAACTGTAATCAATTATTACTGCATGGATACATTTTTGCAAAAGGGAGTAGCTCCAGACACTGACACACTCAAGTTAAGTCTCTCTTAGATGTAACTCATAGAGCAAATACAGACTTCAAGCTTGGTAAATTGCAAGTGTTTTCATATAGGACGTATTCATGAAACATTTTTCAGAAGGTTATATTTGCCACCAAGTCTTGTTTCGCATTTGCTGTCATTAATGGAGAACTATAATATATTCTTTTCAACGTTGTTATTTATTTATCCATTTCAGCTGGGGCACCGTTTGGGGAATACAAGGTTACTTCATTATTGTCAGAGATCAGAAGAACATGTGCGGTGTTGCAACTTTGGCTAGTTTCCCCACCATGTAACAAGACCCAGTGTCATCTGCGACACGTGATGCATGAATAATTAGCGTGGTCGAGCACGTTTATAATATAAATCTTATTATTTGATGCATATTTCAATGATTTTATATATTGACGTTTCTGTTCTAAGCTGTAACAATAAAATAGGTAATAAAATTAAGCATTTTTGTTTAGTTTTTAAATGGTGAAGACAGCATTGAAACTTTACTTGAGGAACCTTCAAACATAAAACGTATTGATCCTCATTTTTATCATCTCTAAAGCTAGTTGTAATGCCAAGAGGATTCATGGGCGAGTTAATGTGATAAAGCAAAATATTATATAAAGAACCTAATAAGTGCAATATGCTACATTATCTTATAAAACTGTCAATAGGTATTTTTAAACGCTAAAATAGGTCAGTTGATTGTATATATTACTCGAAGTGGTTAGGAAAAGAGATAGAATAAGCGAAGGCTTAGTAATTAACGTGTTGCTTAGGGACTAAACAAAATTCAAAGAGCAGTACATTTAGCATGTACATGAGGTCTTACCTGCATCCAACCTGGCAACTGTCTCACTGCAATGGAACTGAATGACTGAAAACGATTTAAGTCGCTTATGCTAACTATGAGCTTTTGCTACTCGTTAATGCTCAATTGTTGAGCTTTTTAGTTGGTCGGTGTTTCAGGGATGGTGCCACAGAAACACCGCTTGTATGTACGATAGCCGTACTTCTTGATTATCTGTCAGGGGGTGCAAAGAAGGAAGGGAACCCGGCGGGGGATGTCAACCGCTGACGTCGTGTACGCTCCAAAAACGCCCGGACCGACTCGATTGTCTGTCAAATTATGTAGTTGTGCTAGTGGACGTTCCCTATCCCCAATATTGTGTAAGCCACCTGTGTAATTGATCTAACGTTTGAACTGTAGATTGCAATATTTATAATTGTGTAGTTGGAATTTCGTGGACTAAGAGTACTTTTTAGTCGTGAAATTATACCAATTAGTGGGTGTCAGTCACCCTTTGTGTTTAGGGTCAGGCATTGTCAGTGTCATTGTCCGCGTATATCAACCTGTTTGTTTGTACCACCTACCGATTTCAATAATGGAAATCTTTAGTGTGATAGAAAATGCAAGGAACTTTGTCAATTCATTTGTATTATCTAACCTGACTCTGAGCAAAACGACCCTAACACCTCATTGTCTGCGCATTTCATGCTTAAAGGAAGTTTTGAATATAATAGGCGGATATGCTCGAGACCCATTTCCAGTTCCTGGACAAGTCCATTTTCAATTAAGGGGTGTAAGCGCGACTATAGATCTACATAATATGTCGTCTGTTTCCGATATTTACAATGTTAAATCAAGCAAATGAAAAGAATGACAAATAATTTGCGTTCCACTTGGATTTAACAAGCGTGATGTGATGTGATTATAATTTTTAACGTAGCTTTAAAAATTTAACAAGCGATTTTATTAAAATGTTCATGTGCAAAGGAATATAATTCCAAACTCAACGTTATGGCAATTTACGGATCTATCCGGCAGTTACCGAATAGGATGAACTACATCATTGTGTTGTCTAATGGAAATAAACTAGCCTATAGTGTACAGAATATGGAGTCGTGTTAGTATGGAAAGTCGTTAGGCATGAAAGGTGCAAGGGGATGCTAGCATTAGTGCCGTTATTGTCACTGTCAGGTAATAAATTATAAGTCAATGATTGAATTCACTTTGTTCTGTGCACTTTTTATCACATTAAACGTTTTCGTTATTGCAATCGGTTGGGGATAGACAAACAAACGGGCATGTAGAGTCAGTCTATAGTTGTTCTTTTTGATGGCGGAAGGACCGAAGGATCAGGGTAGTTGTGGTACGATAGTGGTACGGTGGTGTTATCAAACGGGGCTTTCAGTTGCGAATGAAAGTGCCGCCCATGTATATAGAAGTAGCAGATAAGAGAGAGGAGGATAATAGGTGGGGGAAGGAGGTTCTTAGTGGAAAATCTATGGGAAACATGCAGTGCAACGAAGAATGACATGTTGGTCTTTTTCGTTATCGGACCGCACAGGTGTCCTACGTAATTACAGCGTCCGCCTGGATGCGGGAGGTCGCGACATGAAAATAGTATTAGCAGTTGCCTCGATTAGCTCTAAGCATTACGAGCTTAGTGTCAGTATAATGTGATATGATGCCATATGGCTGCGGCAAGATGCCACAATGTGAGTCATCTAGAAGTACAGTTGTGGTCGGTACATAGCCTGGGTTACAGTTTTGTCACTTTTCTTGAAATATTGACGGTTTGACGACATTCGAAATATTAAACGCAGCACCCTCTGTTTTACCCTTCATATTAAATAGACTAATTTCACTTTTGATAACTCTGATCAAGATTTCCTTACTTCTAAAAATACACACGTTCTCCTCATCACCTCGTTTAGATTTTATTACCATATCTGTTTCCGTTTGTGAGAATGATACAAGAGTTCTTTACAATCAATTTTCCTTTGGTTTTAATGTAATGGAAGACATTGGCTTTGACATAAAATTATCAGTTGTGTCAGAGAAGCTTGGTATATACATCAAGGTTCTCTTATGGGTATGGCATAATCCATTTGTTATTTTATTTTAATTTACACGTGTATTTACTAATTCTAATTTCTAATAATTTTGCTTCCTCTATCTTGCATCAGTATGATCTCATTTTAATGGTTTCTCACACTATATACATCTTATGTAATTGTTTCACTTCATATATCGATTTGTCGTTGTTGCGCTTGTAGGTTTCAGGAAAGAATTCCTCGGCATTCGTTCCAGGGACGAGTGAGTTGCATGAATTACTCGTTAATGTCCTCAATGTACTCAGCATTGTACTCTTCTCCATTTTGGCTTACACGTTTGTTTCAGAACCGCATGTACCTGATACAATCGTGGTACTAAAATGGGTCAGATTTGTCACACAACCACAGGTACCTGACGCAATGGTATTACTAAAATGGGTCAGAATTGTCACACAACCACAGGTACCTGACGCAATGGTATTACTAAAATGGGTCAGAATTGTCACACAACCACAGGTACCTGATGCAATGGTATTACTAAAATGGGTCAGAATTGTCACACAAACACAGGTACCTGATGCAATGGTATTACTAAAATGGGTCAGAATTGTCACACAACCACAGATACCTGACGCAATCGTGTCAGAATCATAACAGTGGCATGCTTATATACACGTTTACTTAAATAAAGATGATAATAAGATGCAAATTTTGTAAATAGAAATTACAGTTAAACATACAGCCCTTGACTTTTTTGTGAATCTTGATTATGCAGTCAAAGTGTCCGTATTCTAGGTATCATAAGTTACCTGGTTGATGAGATATCAAGCGTCTTTTTGTTTTAGATATCGGAGACAATGTCCAAATTTTAGTGGTTTCGTCCTGTCAGATATTGTTACGCTTGCTCTAGATCATGCGCCACACATTAAATTGCTGCGTGGCCGAATGAACTGGAACATCATTAAATAAATTATAACAGCGTGCACATCAAATTGACCCTAGATTATTGTCACTTTAAATGCAAACACCATTAGGAAAGGACTGTTATGTTTAAAACCGCAGCACAATATGTTAGTAATGTTGACCCGTTTTAGTATCAATCTTGCATCATGTACCCGTGCTTAACAAAGACAAGGCAGTTTTCGTTGCATCATGTTCTAAATTGGGAACGAGTAGAATAGATAAAGGTTTTTTATAACTAATGCATGCTAAATGCTAAGTGATGTTGAACATCGGTACTTGTTAATGGTAAACAATGTGTTCAGGGTTTTTGCGACGTACGATTTTGCATCTACTTGGTCCAGCCAAATCGTCTCCCAATCACAAGTAGCCGAATGCTTTTCCTTGCCCTAACTTGTAACATTTTGCAAATGATAAATCAGCTTTATTGCGTTCCCATAATGGGAACTCAGTTATTTATGCAGCGTCAATTCAATTACTGATGTGCTCTAGGATACGAATCGTGCCATCTGATCACTTTCAAAAGCTTCCGTGGTGTGTCCTTAGATACGGACCTTTACCTCTACTTGTGCTGTTATGCCACAAAACACGATATAAAAAACTACGTTACGCTAAACAAATGCGTAACACGAATGATATCGTCTGTATATTTTTGGTTACTCTTGCAAAGGATTACTTAATTGTGTTTCACCTAATCGATTAAAACGCTCTTCTCTAATCATTTGCTTTTGATTTTTTGTGTAGTAATTCTTTGTGACACAAGGTCTGATACATCTGTAAAAATTGTTCATGGTAAACATTACGTTCATCCAGGAAAATGGATATTTTATGTGGTAGTTACTATATCTATCTTGCATACTACTTGCAAAAAAGATTAAATTTTTCCATAACTGAATCAATATTTATGGGATTTTGGTTTCAGTTTAGTTTGTTCAGGTTCTTGTAGACTTGTTGATAATATTTTATATGTGATATTATTTATAGCTTTTGGGAGATAAAACTAGAAACATCCTTATAGTTTTGATTGTTCGCTCTTTTCATTCTTTTCATTATCTTGTAAAGGCGGACATTGTGCTAATAGGAGTTGCCTTACTACTTTCGTATGTGTGCCATTTTGTCTTGTACAGGCAGTGTTTTTGGATGAACTTTTCCTTTCTCTTTCTGGTTTAGTCATCAAAATAAATTTACATATTCAAAATACTTTTGCTCTTTATGCTGCTCCGTTTCTACCACATTTGCCATTTTCTACTAACTCATTTTTATTCCAAACCTAAAAATACTTATGCTCCGTGATGATTCTATCACTGAATATTTCTCTCTCCATTTAATTAAAAGGTGTTCTGAATGTTTCCAACTTAAAATAAATAATCGCAACATTTGTATTTCACCGATGCAAACTTTTCCCAGTTCATTTGTTTAGTCTTAAAATTCTCATCTTGTCAAAAGTAATTTTGGTTGTCTGACAGAAAAAAACTCTTTCTAAGATATTAGATATGTATTAGTTTCACATATTTTATATTTATAGGTTACTGCATTTGAAGGGGAAAATATAAACGAGTTTGTGTGAGTAATATTGCACGACCGAAAAGAGAAGTTCATGTTTCACCATACACAAGTAGCTCCTAATACACGATACTATTTTGAGACACGTCTCATGCAGTATGAAACTGTGCAATATGCAAAAATACTACACAACTTTGACAATGTAAAGGTAACAGAAAAAAATGAGCATATAGTAATTTAGTGTTCCAAAGGAAACCCTTTATCGAATAATTTTGTCCATAACTTTGCCAACAGATCTTAAACTTTTTTCTTGATAAAATACTCTCCATAACCAAACTTTAGCTATTCAATAGTTTTATTTGAGACATTTCTACAAGCACGATTTGTGTAATCTATATTATTTTACCTTCTCATATTGTGAATATTTGGAGGAAACTTTCATCACAGTCAAAATGTACAGGTAAATATGTTGTTACTTTTCTTGTACGATTGTCTATCAACTATACGTGCCTACCTTTCACCGTCAATATGACTGAGAGAAATCTATGTACAGGCAGAACAAAATATTCTTTTTTATGTGAAGTGTAAGCATAGTATTCATTTGGCTATACCTTCAGTATTATATTTTTTATTTACGTTTCTCTTTTCTTTTTTGTGTTGCCGTAGATGACTTGTTATGGTTATGGTAGGGTTTAACGCCATTTCTCAGCACAAGATAGGCTATACATGGCGGCCAGTATTAATGGTGGAGGAAGAACCCTGGAAAACCCGGGGAAGAACCACCGACCCACGAGAAGCTACTGGCAGGTTTTCTCACTTACCCAAGTTAGCCGAGTCTGGACTCGAACTCACGCAGACAGAGGTGAGACGGCAGTGATCCGGAACGGTCAGCGCTTTAGACCACTCGGCCACTCGGGGCCCCTGTAGATGACTTGAAAAATAATTTATGTCATGACCGTATAAAAACTATTGCTTTTTGTCTTTGATTTTGAAACGGTGTTAAAAAATCAATGACTATATCATAACCAACACATTATGTACGGTAATATAATTTGCTTATATCAGGTCATCTGCATTCAAATATATAATTTAATATATCAAAGCGGCTTCCACTGGGCGAGTGGTCTCGTGCGATCCATTTTAACCGATCACGGATTATACTGGCCACCATATATAGAGTGTATCGTGTGCAAAACAAGGGCGTTAAATCCACAGTAACAACAAGAACCTATATCAAATACGCAAAGATATCTTCATTACTCTTTCTGTTTGAATCATGTTACTTACAAAGCCTTATTCGTGTATTTCTTTTTATGTTATGTTCCAACATATAATTACTTATATGTTGTGTAATTTTTTAAACAATGCTAGCTTTGGCCATGCTTTTACACCTAACAATAATTACACACTGTCTCCTAATACTCATATCAAACTCGTTAATTATTTGCATCTCTTAGCTCTGTTATGTTTCAAATGTGTAGATCTGACTTATCATAACAAATTTTAAATATCCTGGACATAATAAACGGTCCCTGCTGCTTGTTTTATCTGTGAAGGAATCATTCATTTTAAATATTGTCTCTGTCGGTTTCAGTAGAAACAGTCATAATAATATAATGGTAGATCACACGGAATCGTGGTTTTTAATTCTTTCGTTTTTGTTTTTTTTTTAACGTTTTCTGCAACGATAACGCAAGGTATTATCCAGCTTTCTCAAATCTGTTTCACCCTTCAGGCTAATACTGATACAAACATTCAAAGCTTGAATTTTAGCATAGCTGAACAATATTGACCAGTCCGTTTGATCTTTCAGCAGAATAATTAAGAAAAACTAAGCCAATCGCAGAATTGAAATGAATCAATTATTTCATCTGGATGGATGGATTATCTCGTGCTCTTCTAACATGCATAATACATACCTACCCCTTTATACTTTTTTCTTCTTGTGGACTAGTTCCTAATATTGAAACCAAGCAGTGGTCTAACAGACCGATAATTGTTTTAAAACTATGCAATACCTATTACTATTATGCCATTTCTAAGAGAAAATATCATTATGATTTCAAATGGCGCAATGTTACAAGATCTGCATTATTTTCTCATTTGTTTCACGTCACGTGTACACCTACAGATAATGTAAGACAAAAGTGGACAGG